>MDKI01063133.1:0-27741 GCA_005239505.1 Nicotiana paniculata | reverse complement strand
TATATATATATATATATATATATATATATATATTGTTGCGGCGTGCAGCCCGATCCATATGTAATATACAACATATATATTGTTGCGGCGTGCACCCCGATCCATAACTATCCTCACATATCCGGCTCTCGGACTCAGAATTCATCCTCACAAGCCACTCGGGAAACTCATCTCAACTCACGGGACTCAGCCCCAAAATACCTCTCAGAGTCTCAAAACAGTGTGATAACAGTGAAAATAACAACAAGTAGAAAACATGACTGAGTTCACAATTGTTCTATCAGGATAGTGTGAGAATAGTGTAAAAGTACCTCTGAGGGTCTAAACAGCACAAGGACCCAACATGGCTCACAACCCATAAACAAGTATAAATTTCTGAAATACAGGATGTCGTAAGGTTTCAAATCGAATACGCGGCTTAATAGTCGCTACGGGACGTACCAAGTCACAATCCCTATCGGTGCACGCCCACACGCTCATCACCTAGCCTGTGTGTCACCTGATTTACCAAAAAATATAAAATACCAGGGTTTCATACCCTCAGGTTTAGAGTTACAATCGTTACTTACCTCAAAACAGCCCAAAAGTTACTCTACGATGCTCTTGCCCCTCGAATTGGCTCCCAAATGCTCAGAGTCTATCACAAATCAGATCAATAACATCAAAATATTATAGGGAGATGAACCACAATCGAAAACTATCAAAAGTAGGCACAATTCCCGAAATTGGCCGAACCCGAGCCCCGAGCCCGCGTCTCGAAATTCGATAAAAATCAATAAACTAGAATCCTCATTCCCTCACGAGTCTACCCATACCAAATTTACCCAAATCCGACCTCAATTGCCCACTCAAATCATCAAAAGAAATTTTCAATTCTCCCTCCCATTTTTCCCAAATTTCTACTTCAATTCCTCAAATTGCATGGTAAAACTCAAGACTAATTCATGAAATTAAACCAAAAGTGATTGAAGAACACTTACCACAAGAATCCCACTGAAAATATCGTCCAAATTCTCCTTCCCCCGAGCTCTCTAATGGAATATTGAATTATGGCCAAGAAACCCAAAAATTAACTTAAAACTGTCTGCCCAGGCCTCTTTCTTCACTGCGATCGAGGGAGTCCCCACGCGATCGCGAAGAATAGTCTGCTGCCCTATAAAAATTACACTACGCGATTCTACTGCTTCCCCTCCCTCTCGTACACGATCGCGGCCCCACATACGCGATCGCATAGAAGAAAAAGGACATTGCCTCAAAACAACCTATGTGATCGCATCCCCACTATTGCGATCGCATACAAGGAAACCAGTGAGTAAAAATTGCAGCAGCTACAGCAGTCCCTCTAAGGCCAAACACACTCTGATAACCACCCGAAACTCACCCGAGGCCCTCGGGACCTCAACCAGACATACCAACACATTCCATAACTTCATTAAAACTTAGTAGAGCCTTCGAAACACCAAAAAAAAAAAGCAAGAACACCAAAATCACATCAAATTCAAGCCTATGAACTTTGAAATTTCTAAATTTCACTAAAGATGCCGAAACCATCTAAAACACATCCGATTGACCTAAAAATTTGCACACATATCCAAAATGACATTACGAACCTATTCCAACTTCCGGAATACCATTCCGACCCTGATATCCTATTTTCCCATGCCGACCGAAAATCGCCAAAAATTAACTTTCGCCAATTCAAGCCTAATTCTACACCGGACATCAAAACTTCATTCCGAACACACTCATAATTCCTAAATCACCTAACGAAGTTATCCAAGCCATAAAAATCCACATTCTGAGGTCGTTTACCAGTAAGTCAACTCTCAGTTGACTTTTTCAACTAATAAGCTAATTTAAGAGACTAAGTGTCTCTGACACCACGACCACTCCGAACCCGAACCAACCGACCCAACACAACATAAATAGGCTAAGCAACATATGATAAAGCAGAAACGGGGTAAACGGGGCTAATCTCACGAAACGACCGGCCGGGTCGTTACAACCGCCTACCATATAATGCCTCATAGGGAGCCATCTGAATGCTTGACTGATAACTATTATTGTAGGCAAACTCCACTAATGGCAATAATTGATCCCAAGAACCTCCAAAGTCGATAACACAAGCGCGGAGCATATCCTCTAGAATCTGAATAGTACTCTCAGACTGACCGTCCGTTTGAGGATGAAATGATGTGCTCAGCTTAACTCGGGTACCCAACTCTCATTGAACTGCCCTCCAAAAGTGCGAGGTAAATTGCGTACCTCGATCAGAAATGATAGACACAGGCACACCATGAAGGCGAACAATCTCTCGAACATATATCTCTGCCAACCGCTCTGAAGTGTAAGTACTTGCCACTGGAATGAAATGTGTTGATTTAGTCAACCTATCCACAATAACCAAATGGCGTCGAACTTCCTCTGAGTCTGTGGGAGTCCAACAATGAAGTCCATAGTGATATGCTCCCACTTCCACTCAGGAATCTCTATCTGCTGAAGTAAAGCACCGGGTCTCTGATGCTCATATTTCACCTGTTGGCAATTCAAACAACGAGCCACATAAGCAACAATATCCTTCTTCATCCTTCGTCACTAGTAGTACTGTCGCAGGTCCTGGTACATCTTGGAAACACCCGGGTAAATAGAATACTTAGAACTGTGAGCTTATTTAAGAATCAACTCACTAAGGCCATCAACATTAGGCACACATATACTACCCTGCATCCTCAAAACACCATCATCTCCAGCTATAACTTTCTTGGCACCACCGTGCCGAACTATGTCCCTAAGGACCATCAAATGCGGGTCATCATCCTGCCAATCTTTGATACGCTCGAATAAGGAAGACCGAGCAACTGTACAAGCTAGAACATGGCTGGGCAAAATATCCAACCTCACGAACTTATTAGCCAACGTCTGAATATCTGAAGCTAACGGTCTCTCACCAACTGGAATACATGCAAGGCTGCCCATACTCACTGCTTTCCTACTCAATGCATCGGCCACCACATTGGCCTTTCCCGGATGATACAATATAGTGATGTCATATTCTTTCAATAACTCTAGCCATCTTCTCTATCTCAAATTAAGATCCTTTTGCTTGAACAAGTACTGGAGGCTACGATGATCCGTGTAAACCTCACATGGCACGCCATAAAGATAGTGCCTCCATATTTTCAATGCATGAACAATGGTTGCCAACTCCAAGTCATGGACAGGATAATTCTTCTCATGAATCTTTAACTGTCGTGACGCATATGCTATCACCCTGCCATCCTGCATCAACACTGCTCCAAGCCCAACACGGGAAGCATCACAATATACTGTGAAAGAACCTGAGTCTGATGGTAACACCAATACCGGTGCTAAAGTCAAAGCTTCCTTGAGCTTTTGAATGCTCGCCTCACACTCGTCCGACCATTTAAATAGAACACCATTTTGGTTCAATATGATCTTAATAGTTTCTCATAATCAATTGCAGAACCATCAACTAACTTCACGTTAACAATAATCTCCTTTCAAACCTTCACAATACTGAAAACGAGATGCGACGCATGGGGAACTCATAATTATCTACCTGAATTAACGTGTTTCATCTAACGCCATATGGGCAGGCACCTACCTTGTAGGTTAAAGCTCAATAATTTATAACACAGATTTGGCAAATTATGCACAGATAAATTTTATACAAAAATTTTCAAATAACCTAACAGCATGACTTATTAGTACTTATAATACAAAATTTGATTTCACAAGAGTGAATTTAAGCACAAGAATTTCCATCACAAGGACCTCGTCCTTAGATAACTTTCAACGCGGCTCGTAGCCCGATTTAAACATAACAAATCATATTAAAATGCGAGGGTCTCGCCCTCAGTTCTGAATCACAAGTAATATGCACACCGTTCCAATCAAAACATTTCATTTTGTTCTTTTAAATATTTTTCCGTTAAACAAAATTACAACACGTATTGATAGACATATCTATCTCCATAGAATTGCTCAATACACGTATTCATATAAGTAGATTCCAGGGTTACGAAGCGCACCCATGAGTGGAGAATATTAGGAGAACTTTCTTAGATACTCATAACCGAATAAAGTTAAGGAAATTGCCACTTTATAATAACTAGAAATTGTAATTGTAATGAAACTATCTGATACAGCGACCTCAGCCATACCATAAAAACTATATCAACAGGCTGGGTCTCCACCTCTAGGAGTTTGACCTCCACCTTCGACATTCCGACCCCTTTCCCCTAGCATGTAAGTTGAGTTGTAACTGCAATGGGGCACGTAGCCTGAGTGCTCTGATGAAACATGACTCTCCCAAGCCTAGGACAATTTCTACCACTAGTCAAAATAAAGTATCAATCTGCCCTGTGTCGTACAAAATTTTACGATTATATTTGAATCCTTTAATGAGTCTGAGAAACAAATTCTATCAATAGCATCTAGGAGAACCGATCCAAGTAGTTGATGTTGCAATGGCTGGTCGTCCTCTTCGTAGGCTTGCCAAAAACACCGGTGGCCAATTTCTTATATTACTATGTTGTCTCAACACTGCTGAGCTACCCCCTTTATTCATATACTCTTTGTTATTCTTTGGGGTAACTCTCATCCCTATTGATGCACAATGATCACAAAAGTAGAGCTCTATATAGATAAATCTTGGCACAAACACTATGGTCTAGAAGCTCGTCAAACACTGCACTCCCTCTGAAGCACCCCAAATCCGAAATCGTGACTTTCACGCTGAGTAGACCTTCTGTAGATTTAAAGTGTTCATATAACTCATTTGGTGTTGAGGTATAGGGTTATTAAGGAGGCAGACATACCGCAAGTCCCATCTTCATCTCTTGCAAAATCTCAGGCCTTATACTGGGCCAACACCGATATAAAACATGATCCCGCAATCTATTCCTTGACGGTGGACTTCCCACTTGGCACGAAGTCACAGGTCACAATGTTTGACAATCCATAATGTTAAACTCCACAGCTTATATAAACCAACCTCGTTGCCTTCAACTTATCCCCATGTTCTGCAATACTTCATAGCAGCGGTCAAGAAAATCATGTGGGTCTTCAAAAGATGTACCACTGAAATGGAGTGGAAATAGATTGATGAACCTGTCCAGTCTCTACAAGGCATCGGAAGTCATAGTTTCCCCATTAGCAATCGGGGCTGCCACAATTATTTGATCTACCCCAACTGGGTTGGCTGCTGGGTCTGTATTTGAGGAGTAGTCTGATCAGGAGTGTGGGTAACAGGAGTCTGTATCCCTACCCCAGCCTGAGATACGGCTGCAGCAACAGAGAGTGCGCCAGTCTAGGCTACACTCTCCATCAGGCCACTAATCGTACCAAGCATCCTGAAGTACCGGGGTGGCAATAAACCCCGCTGGGACCTGAGCTAGTCCAGTTGGAACGTTCTGAGCTGGGCCCCCCCCCCCCATCAATATCAATTTGGGGCTCCGCAGCTGGGGCTGCAGTATGAGCAACGGGCTGAGTCCTGCCCCTGCCTCGACCTCTGCCCCTAGTAGGAGTTGTTGCTGCTGGAAGACCGGATTCTTGGTTAGCGGAATAAGAAGCACGCGTTCTCGCCATTTGCGAGAGAATAGAAAATTTCAATTAGTTTTTTTTTTTTGAGATATCAAGAATCGCACGACAAAGTATAAATAAAAATGAGTTTGTTCCTAACTTCATAGCCTCTGAGAGATAAATACAGACGTCTCTGTACCGATCCTTCAGACTTTATCAAGCTTGTTCGTGAATTGTGAGACCTATGCAACCTAGTGCTCTGATACCAACTTGTCACGAACCAAATCCCCAAACCACGGGATCGTGATGGCACCTAACACAATACTTGCCAGGCAAGCCGATGTTAGAAATTTACTAACCATTTCCTTTTAAAGTTTACTTAAACATAATAGAACAATTCATAATAAACATGAAATCTAATACCTCCGAATATATATATATATATATATATATATATCTTCATGAACGGTAATACTAATCGAATGAACAAAATCGAACCTCGAACTAAATATATCTAACCATAAGTCTACCCAGGGTCTGGTGTCACAATTCACGAACTACTAAGAATACTACAAATAATGGGATGAAAGAATATATCTTTGTTCTGAAAGAAATAAAACAACGCCTATAAAGTAGAGAGGAGACTTTAGAAATCTGCGGACGCCAGCAGATCTACCTCGTGTCTCCGAACGAAAGTGCTCTGCTACTAAGATCTCCTAACTTTGGCCAGTATCTGGATCTGCACAAAAGAGTGCAGAGTGTTGTATTAGTACAACCGACCCCATGTACTGAGTAAGTGTCGAGCCTAACCTCAGCGAAGAAGTGACGAGGCTAGGACGGGACACCACATAAAACCTGGACATCGAAATCATGCTAACAAATAAGAGCAAATAATGGGAAGGGAGCATGCGATGGGGAATTTTCAACATAAGAAATGAGGAAAACAATAAGGCAAACACAGATAGTGATCAACAATAATTTTAGCAATTAAAAATAGAAAGTAAACTTGCACAGCATCACCCTTCGTGCTTTACACTCCCTGCCTCACCAAATAATAAATAGAATACACGGGATCACCCTTCGTGTTTTTACCCTCATCCTCACCAGATTATAATTTAAGAATGCACGGCATCACCCTTCGTGCTTTACTCTCTTCCTCACAATATAAATAGATCGTGCACGGCATCACCCTTCGTGCTTTAAACTCTTCCTCACATTATAAATAAATCATGTACGGCATCACCCTTCGTGCTTTACACTCTTCCTCACAATATAAATAAATCATCAATAACATATAAAAAAAGGAATTTCACAAGGAATCAGTATTTCATCATGGTTTCTATCACCATTTAATATTTAAATCTCAACTCAATGTTCTCAAAGGGCTTTCACAAGAAATCAATATTTCATCATGGTTTCTATCACCATTTAGTATTTCAATCTCAACTCAATGTTCTCAGAGAGATTTCACAAGAAATTAATATTTCATCATGGTTTCTATCACCATTTAGTATTTCAATCTCAACTCAATGTTCTCAAAGGGATTTTACGAGAAATCAATATTTCATCATGGTTACTATCATCATTTATCATTTCAATCTTAATTCAATTTTCAGTATAATATTCATCTCGATGGAACTGGACACAAATCTCTCAACATTTCACTAACAACAATAATCACAGATGATAGGCTTTAAGACAACCAAAATAACAGGAATTAACATTCATTCGCATGGTATGACCTGACCATAATGTATAGGTACTCGTCACCTCACCTATACATTGGATTTAGCAACAAAACAAGTAGCAAGTAGTCACACAACACCTATTCCCTCAAGCTAAGGTTAGACACAACACTTACCTCAATTCCCCAGGTCACTCACTGCTCAATTATCGTTTTTCCTTTCGAATTCACCTCCAACACACTCGAATCTAATCATAATTAGTTTAATATCATTAATTAATGTTAAAGGAACCAACTTTACTGAAAAATTATAATTTTCATAAGTTTTCTCAAAAAAGTTAAAACCCGACCCCGGTCCCGCTTGGTCCAAACTCGGGATTTGGACCAAATTACGCTTACTCATTCACCCCCAAACCCGAATATGTAATTATCTTCGAAGACCCCAATTCGAGGTCAAAATTCGATTTTTACAAAATTCCCTAATTCTACCCAAACCCTCAACTGTTTACCATGAAAATTCTTGATTTTAGATTGAAAAGTGATGAAAACCATTGTGTAACTGAAAGATATAAGTTTAGAATTGTTTACCAACACTTTGGGGATGAATTTGTGTGAAGAAAAGCGCCTTTAGGCCCTATTAGTTCCAAAAATTTAAAGAAGAAGGGATGGGGTTCTAATTAAGTGAACCCATTGCCCGACCCTCGCACCTGCGGTGCTTGGGCCGCATTTGTGCATCCGCAGGTGCGGACAGTGGGCCGCTTCCGCGAAATGGGACAGGGCCCTTGGGGCCACTTCTGCGGTCCCGCTCCAGCGATGAATATTCCGCATCTGCGAAATAAGGAAAAGTTGGCCAAAGTCGCACCTGCGGGAAGGCACTCGCACATGCGGCTCAAGGCTCACAGGTGTGGGCACACCAGAAATGGTGCACCAGCAGACTTTTTCAAGTTTAAAAACATCCTGAAGCCTTCCTGAAACTCACCCGAGCCCTCGGGGCTCTAAACCAAATACGCATGCAAGTCTAAAAATACCTACGGACTTGCTCGTGCGATAAAATCATGAAAATAACATGTAAAACTATAAATTAAACCTCAAACCTCATTATTTTTCTCAAGAACACTTAAGTTCACTATTTCTCAAGAGGACGTCCGAATCACGTCAAATCAACTCCGATTCTTACCAAATTTCACAGACAGGATGTAAACATCATAACAAACATGTATCGAGTTCCGGAACCAAAATACGGACCCGATACAAATGGTTTCAAACATTAATTCATTTCTTTATTTCATTAAAAATCCAGCAAAATAATTTCTTTCAAAAATTGATTTCTAAGCTTAGGGACATCGGAATTCAGTTCCGGGCATACGCACAAGTCCCATATTTTACTGCGGACCTCCTGGGATCGTCGGAACACAAATCCGGGTCCGTTTACTCAAAATGTTGAACAAAGTCAACTAAAATCAAGTTTTAAATTCCAAAAAAATTGCTATATTTTCTTATTTTCAGATAAAAGCTTTCCGGTTTCACGCCCGGACTGCACACGCAAATTGAGGTAAATAAAATTAATATTTGTAAGGCTAATGAGCCTGGAATGGAGTCTTATTTTATAAAAATGACCCCTTGGGTCATCACAGCCAAGATAACCACCAAATAAACTTGTCAGATGCTCCACATTTAGTGCAGAAGTGTAGCATGAGTATGTAAATTAACGTGCACCTAGTAAGTATCTAGCCTAACCACGGAGAAGTAGTGACGAGAGATCGATATCGACATTTAAGGTCCAATAAAGCAGTATGATAAATCATAAACAGATATGAAGCACAACAGTAATAATGGGATAAATTGTAATTTACACAATCTTCCAAAATTCCTTTTAAAGATATAAATTTCTCAATCCCGTATTCTATCTTAACAGCTTAGAATATATCAAGTGTCAATATCAAACGGATAAGGAGTACCATATAAAATTCCAGGCATCAGTAGAAGGAAAATCTCGTAAATATTCAGATTGCTAGAGATATAACGCACAATTATGTCGAGGTTGTACGGCCCAATCAAGAGTGATGTGTACACTGCCGATAGTTGACCGGCACGAACCAGATATGCATCTCAATATACTGCTGAGGCGTTCGGCCCACTCCACAAGAAATAAGGGAACTTATCGAATTATGAGACATGTGCTTATAATACCAGTACATGAGCATAAAGAGAATATAACCTTTACCGTTTCTCAAATATCTTGGCAATAACTCAATGTGATAAAGCTCGGCCTAATATATATGTATTTCTAAATCAATTTCAATTATAAATTCAATTAATTTAGCTAGAAAATGAGTTCAAATTTTTTAAATATTACATGATAGAATCCTGAGTCTACCCAGACATAAACATGCTTTAACTACGTACGAATTCTCGTCACCTCGTGCGTATGTAGCACCCACAACTAGTAGCACATAAAAATTAAATCACCTAAGAGTTAGTTTCCCCCTCGCAAGGTTAGACAGGAAACTTACCTTGCTCTGAAGTTCCATAACTGGCTCCAATGCATCTCTAACTCTTCAATTCAAAGCCAAACGATCCGAAACTAGTCAAATAATGTGCAAATTAATAAAAAATATATTCCAATGCGTATAATTTAACAATTTAAAATAATTCTCAATTCCGCTCGAAAAGTCAACAAAGTCAACCCACGGGCGCGGATTTCGAAATTTTTTTAGGGTAAACACTACCCATGACACCACGAACTCAAATATATAATTTATTACTAATTCCATTTCCAAAATTGTGGTCAAAATCCAAAAATACCAATTTCTAGTTTTTCTCTTAAAATCCCATAATGTCTATAATTTTTCATGTTAAAATATGTATATAACTTATGTATTTAACTCACAATGTGTAGAAATCTCTTACCTCAAGATTTATGATGAAAATGGCTCCTCCAAATCGCCCAAGCAAGAAAGGAATGAGTTGAAAATGAGAAAATCTCGCTTCTGCTAAATTATACACTGCCCCGACGACCTTCATCGCGAACACGGCACTTCCCTCACGTTCGTGAATCTCAACAAACTTAGGACTAAAAACCCTTATTCACGAACGTGATGCTTCACCAGGTTGTTCTACCTGAACGTGAGACAGGGCTCGTGAACGCAACGACCAAACCAGCCTCTAGACTAGCTTCTTCATCGCGAACGCGAACATCCAATCGCGAACGTGAAGCCTTGCTCCCCAAACCATCGTGAACGCGTGACAAAAGTCGTGAACATGAAGCACAAAAATTCAGCAGCCAAAAATCCCTCTTCACGAACTCGATGATACCTACGCGTTCGCGATGAACAACACCTGAACCAGCAACAACAACAGCAAAACATGGAGAAAGGATCTGAAACCATCCCGACACACACCCGAGGCCCTTGGGAGCCTGTCCAATCACACCAACAAGTCCCAAAACATAAGACAAACTTACTCGGGGACTCAAATCATGCCAAAACAACATCAAAACTATGAATTGACGATCGAAACCTTCTTTCAACATTCAAATATTCAAATTTCGACGAACGCGTATGATTCATACTTAAACATTCCGGAATGACGCCAAACTTTATGTACAAGTCACAAATCACGATACAAACCTATTTCGAGACTCGAGACTCCAAACGGGGATCGATAACATCAAAGTCCCCTTCAAATCAAACTTAAGAAATTCTTAAACTTTCACGATGCCAACTTTCCGTAATAAGCGTCAAAGTGATCCCGGACCACCCGATACTCAACCTAGACATACGCCAAAGTCCGAAATCATTATACGAACCTATTGGAACCTCAAAATCCTGATTTCGAGGTTGTTTACTCAAAAGTCAAACCTTAGTCAACTCTTCCAACGTAAAGCTTCCGAATTTAGAATTTTTCATCCGAATCAACTCTGAACTTCCCGAAATTCAATTCCTACCACATGTACAAGTCACAAAGAATGAAGTGAAGCTTCTCACGGCCTCAAAACGCCGAACAACGCACTGGAGTTCAAAACAATTGGTCGGGTCGTTACATTCTCCCCACTTAAACATACATTCATCCTCGAACGTGCCAAGAACTGTTTTGGAGTTGTCTAAAATCACTTGTTAACACTCGTGCATCTACCTGTTCCAATACAACCCATGTGAGCACATTATCTCGAGACAAACTGAAGATCCTTCCTATAACCTTAACTAACAAGCCTTAGAACCAAATTTGACATCCGGAATTCTCCACAAGGCCCAATTCTAACATACGAACACCGCATCAATGACTACACACTTGTACCAAAACATGATCATGCACCTATTCTGAAATCACACCATGCACCACATAAGTCGTTTGCCCATAATAACATCTTCTTACTACAATATCCACAATTTCACAAATCTGATGCCCGCAATACACCTCGTAACACATATAAGCCATGTTCCAACTCTTACAATACTACCACGACAAAAGAGATGTGTAGAAACTCATAACCACATGCCAAATCAATAATCATGGAGTTTGTCCACCTGAGAAAAACCTTAACCTCATTTTGAACTGAACAACGTTATTTTCTATTTAATATACCTTACATAAATCTGATCACACTTATCTCAATTACAATAACTTCATCTCACCTAGTAGAAGCTACTCGAACAATAAGCCACCTCAAACACCGTCTAAAATCTCATACCGCACCATCAAAGTGCCACACGGTACAACTTGAATGTGACCCATAAGGAAGAACGAACTTCCAGCCCGCGAACGAATAAAATGGCCAAACCGATGTTATGGCTCTATCTCAAAGATGAGAAACAAGGCACACAAAATAAGCATAAGAACAACTCATTGTTGCGGCGTGCAACCTGATCCAGATATGGCACTGTTGTGGAGTGAAACCCGATCCAAACATGACATTATTGTGGCGCGCGACTCGATCCACACAACACACCCGTGGAGGCGTGCCTCCCGATCCAAACAATATACCTGTGGCGGCGTGCCACTCGATCCACATATAACAATTAATAAGGAAACACCCATAAAGTAGTAATGCTTATACTTACGAAATGCCTGAATATTGACCACAAGCATTCCAAGTGCATAATACATCCCTAGGGAGACGGTTATCGCCATACTCTTCAAAAACCCAAGCACGACTAAGGTGCAATAAATGGCCTACATATCGAGAGCCATATTGCTCATATTGTTCCACAAGCTACAGGGGATCACAACACATATGCGAATAATCAAGTCGTCTCCCAACCTACCTGGCACAATAGAGTATTACATAGAATAGTTGACGACAGGAAAAACATCAGACGCCCTAAGACTCCTCCATAAGCAATGATATGCCAAATGAACACATCTGACCTGACGTAGAGCACACATTCACATTAGACCCACTAACGGACATCAAGCCAATTCTAATCATACAATATTGGGCCAACAACCTTTCAATGATCCACAATGAACCTATTTATGACACACACGAGCAGCCCCCAATACGGAACAAACTCCCATAGTCCACAACCAAATGAATAGAGCGAATTTCATGCATAAACTCTCATATTGTGATATTACCAGAATCTCCATACTTGGTTTCAATATTTAAAAATCAAGTGACTAACATGTCACACCTAAAAATTTCCTCATGGGATATGCCCCCACGACCTTCCGGACCAGGTAGCAAAGTCGGCACCTCAATACCACCAACCGTAATAATTCTGTAAAGCAAATCAAGACTCCGCAAATCAATACACAATGCCTCCTCCACAAAATACCATTCTCACTCGACACTAAAATAGTCGCAACATACTCTGATCATCCGGAATCCTACCCTGCTCCTCCGAGCTCTTGACATTACTATCAAAACTGAACAGCAACCTTGGTCCTCAACTTTCAATTTCCATACTGCTAACTGGACGTACCATGTCGCTATGTGAGAGTAAGAGAATTACATCATAACCCATGAACTACTAGTAGAATAAACACTTCATTGGATAGAAACCTTTCACTTAACTCACTTTAGAAGAACCATTGCAACACGCAATTGAATTCCCATAACTGCAGAAAATACAAACCTCAAGTCATGGTCTAAACCGACATAACTCTTCTGGGATCCATTTACACATAACAAGGGCATTAGAATCATGTACCTACCAAATAAATCAAATTGTGGTGGCTGTCAAGCCCGCATGTACAACCACAAACTACCTGTATAACTTAACACGCTGAAGGAATTGATCATTTTCACAATCATGCTAATTCAAGCCATTACTAACCAACCCCGCTTCTTCCATTTACTCTTGACTTGCCTTAGAAATAACAATAGCTCCATTCAAAACATAAAGAAACTCAACACGCTCATCTCAAGTGACCCAATTCACGAGACCACATCGCCTCAATACCCATGAACCAGCGCATACCCTCCTCATGCGCACAATAGCTTCTCTAACTGGTACACCCATTCTTAAAGATCCTCAACGAATCTGAAGGTGTTTCCTTCCATATATCTAAAATCGCACCGCAGACCCCCGGTGCTAACATAGGAACACTCCAAGTCCCTTTCATAATCCACTACAAAAACTCTATCCTTAACCACACAACAGACCCAAAATCCTTAGACGCTACACTTTAATTCTTGAATCCACTAGAACCATTATTGAGAGTCACCACCTGGTCCCGAATATAACCAAAATCCAATGTTATGTTAGCACATGAACACTCTCACAAAGAAGAAACCGGATGAATTCTTTTCCGTGTACATCACATCTACAATAAGCATAAACTCTAAGTCATCCCAAAACCTGCACATGAATTGATAAGGCTAAATATAGCATGCATTACTCAAGTCCTTTGCTCAAATCACCCCTGATGTTTTCTTTTCTTAGTCATAAATAATCCACTAAGGCACCGACAACCAGAAAACACACAGGCACACAACCACGCGACCCAATCGTAGACGGTGGGCTCCCCCACTTAGCTTTAAGCTACAATCTCATAAATATAGAACCCATAAACATTCCTCTTTCTCAATTACCATGATCTCGCACCATTAACCCGCCAAATTTCTTGTTATCTCTTGTTAAAACTTTTCATGAACATTCTAAATTTTCAGCCACAATTGCATATGCGACCTCTTGTCGGGTAGTAAGTAGAACTCTTCATAGAAACTTCATCAAAATCACGCAACCGCTAACAATCTCACAGGAGATAGCCCACATGTTGAATTCCATATCAAAATCTTCCAACGACGTTGCCCCGGGGTACAACTACCACGAAATCAGTAAATCCTCCTGAGCTCATGCTCGCCCGCCAGCTGTTAGAGTCTGTTCATTCCCCATTAGCATCATCTAAAAGTCAAACCATACGTTCCAAACTCGAAGTCATGTTGCATCCAAAAACGTCAACCACGCTTTCACACCCCTCTTCATTTTAAGCAAACTCTTCTCTTCCATATTCAATCTTCCTCAGTACAGTAGCCACCGTCCCGAATAAAATTTATAGACTTAGTCAATGTCCAACATGATCCCCAAATTGCTTTAAACTTCCTCAAAGTGTATGGCTATCCTACCACAGAATCCATACGCTGCTCTGACACTCCCACCTCGGTAAAACCATCTCCTTAAGAAACTACTCAGCTTTTGTTGTACCTACTTGACCTGTTAGCAATTCAACCACCGCGAGACTCCTACCACCATGTACTTCCTCCCTTTTTTTGCTTCCAAAATACTACCTCAAATCATAATCCATCTTTGTAGCACCCGAACAGATAAATTTCCACCAACTCTGGGACTCCATAAAGATCATATCTCTCGAGCCATAAACATTAGAAACACCGATTTGACCCTGAAGCAGCCATACACTGCCATTTCTAATAAACTATGCTTAGGCATCATTCTACAACATCCTGCCCTGAAGGCAAATCAAAGGATACCCTAACACCCATAGGCCTTAATGCATTCCCACAAGGACGAAGACACCACACCACAAATGAAAATTCCACCACGCTCAAAAATATCAAGTCTCGCTGCTCCATCAATCAAGGCCTGGACATCCATAGTCCAATTGCTTCTCTTGCACTGGAATTAAATGTCGAACATCTAAACCATGAATCGAGTAATCCTCAGTTCGAGTCATTCATTTCCGTGACACATAGGTAAGCACCCTACCATTTACACCAACATTGCACTATGACAACTCATGAACAATATAATATATTGTGCATAGCCGCGAAACCGTAGGCAACACTAACATTGCGTTGAAATGACAAAACACCCCTCCTCAAGGCGACGATAATAGCTCGCACAAACATGGAGGGAGAAACATACTTCACCATATCTGCAGTACCGCTAAAACTCTTTGACTCCCAATTTATAACAAGTTCTCAACATCGTATAGGAATGAGTAGGAAGGAAACGAAGGCATAAGCTTCCGAATCAAATCGCACGGTGAGGAATCAAGAAGGTAAGTGCTCCTAACAACCCTGTAGCCTCTCGAAGATAAGTACAGACATTTTCGTACCAATCCTCAAGACTCACTCGTGAGACCTAAGTGAACCTAGAGATCTGATACCAAGTTGTCACAACCCAAAACCCATTATAGGTCGTGATGGCGCCTAACGTCACTGTTAGGCAAGCCAACAGTGAACTATCACGTTAATTGTTCATTTTATCACTTTCGAAATCATAAATTTTATTAAATAAGGAAATTTACACCTTCAAAATCATAGGTATATACATAATTAGTAATGCATAAAAATAAAAGGTGATAATAATATGCAAATCCATAAGCATCAACTAAAATATCCCAAAAACTAGTGTCACAAGTGCATGAGCATTTACTAGGGAGTACAATAATAGTACAACATCTGTCTGGAATGTAAATTAGATAGGATAAAGTAAATAGTACGTTGGAGACTCTGTGGGCTGCAATACGTAGCCTGGAATGCAACTCCACAATAAAGTCTCCTTAAAATATGCGCCTACGCGCCAAGATGACCACCAAATGAACCTGTCAGATCCTGCACGTTTAGTGCAGAAGTGTAGCATGAAATGTAAATCAACGCGTACCCAGTAAGTATCTAGACTAACCTCAGAGAAGTAGTGATGAGGGATCGATATCGACACTTACAAGTGGTCCAATAAAGCAGTATGATAAATCATAAACAGATATGAAGCACAATAGTATAATGGGGTAAAACTGTAATTTACATAATCTTCCAAAATTCCTTTTAAAGATATAAATTTCTCAATCTCGTATTCTATCTCAACAGCTCAGATATATATATCAAGTGCCAGTATAAAACGAATAAATAATACCATATAAAATGCCAGGCATCAGTAGAAGGAAAATCTCGTGAATATTCGGACTGTTAGCGATATAACGCACGATTATGATGAGGTCATACGGCCCAATACAGAGTGGTGTGTACACTATCGAGGGTCGACCGGCACGAAACAGAGATACATCTCAATATACTGCTGAGGCGTTCGGCCCGCTTCACAAGAAAGAAGGGAACTTATCGAATTACAAGACATGTGCTTACAATACCGGTACAGGAGCATAAAGTGAATATAACCTTTATATTTTCTCAAATATCTTGGCAACAACCAAATGTGACAAAGCTCGGCCTAATATATATATATATATATATATATATATATATATGAATATGGTAAATCAATTTCAATTATAAATTCAATTAATTAAGCTACCAAATGGAGTTTAAATATTACATGATAGAATCCTGAGTCTACCCGGACATAAATATGCTTTAGCTAAGTAAGGACTCTCGTTACCTCATGCGTACGTAGCATCCACAACTAGTAGCACATAAAAATTGCATCACCTAGGAGGTAGTTTCCCCCTCACAAGGTTGAGAGGAGACTTACCTTGCTCCGAAGTTCCATAACCGGCTCCAATGAATCTCTAACTCTTCAATTCAAAGCCAAACGATCCGAAAAAGTCAACAAAGTCAACCCTCGGACCCACGTGTCCGGATTCCGAAAATTTTCGAGGATAAACATTATCCATGACACCCCGAACTCAAATATATAATTTATTCCTAATTCCATTTCCAAAATCGTGGTCATAATAAAAAAAATTTAATTTCTAGTTTTCCTCTTAAAATCCCACGATTTCTATAATTTCTCATGTTAAAATCCGTATATAACTTATGTATTTAACTCATAATGTGTAAAAATATCTTATCTCAAGATTGATGATGAAAATGGATCTTCCAAATCGCCCAAGCAAGAAAGGAATGAGTTGAAAATGAGAAAATCCTATTTTCACTAAATTATACACTGCCCAAACGACCTTCATCGCGAACATGGCACTGCCCTCACGCTCACAAATCTCAACAAACTCAAGACTGAAAACTCTTCTTCACGAACGCGAGGTTGGTATCGCGAACGAGTTGCTTCACCAGAATGCTAAACGCGAACGCGAGACAAGACTCGCGAATGTGATGACCAAACCAACCACTAAACCAGCTTCTTCATCGCGAATGCGAAGCCTTGCTCCCTAAACCATCGCGAACATGTGACAACAGTCGCGAATGCGAAGCACAAAATCTAGCAGCCAAAAATCCCTCTTCGTGAACGCGATGTTACCTATGCATTCGCGATGAACAACACCAGATTCAACAACAACAGCAGCACAACATGGAGAAATGATCTGAAACAATCCTGATACACACACGAGGACCTCAGGACTCCGTCCAATCACACCAACAAGTCCAAAACATAACACGAACTTACTCGAGGCCTCAAATCACACCAAAAAACATCAAAAATACAAATCGACAATCGAAACCTTCTTTCAACTTTCAAACATTCAAATTTTGACAAACGCGTCCGATCATACTTAAGCATTCCGGAATGACGCCAAACTATACGTACAAGTCACAAATAACGGTAAGAACCAATTCCAAGACTCAAATTCCAAACGGACATCGATAACACGAAAATCCACTTTAAATAAAACTTAAGAAATTCTTAAACTTTCAAAATGTCAACTTTCTGTAATACGCCCCGAAGTGACCCCGGACCACCCGATACTCAACCCAGACATACGCTTAAGTCTGAAATCATCATACGAACCTATTGGAACCTCCAAATCCTGATTCCGAGGTTGTTTACTCGAAATTCAAACCTTAGTTAAGTCTTCCAACTTAAAGCTTCTGAATTTAGAAATTTCTATCTGAATCTACTCTAAAATTCCCGAAATTCAATTCTGACCACACGTACAAGTCACAAAGCATGAAGTGAAGCTACTCACAACTTCAAACCGCCGAATGACACACTGGAGCTCAAAACATTCGATCGGGTCGTTACATTTTACTTGTTAACCATGATTAATTAACACGTAATTTGCATGCGTGCGAAATAAAGTATAGGAATAGAAAATTTAATGCATTTTTAAACTTAGACTAAAACACTTTAAATTTCATAGTAAGGGTCCAACACAACAAAAAAATAAATGATGCCTTATTATTTTTTCTCTAAATCTCAATCATTTAATAAAAATAAGATCTTGACATTAAATTGTATCTAATGTTCCTTATTTATTTATATTACTAAATTGATAAATGCATAGGTGAGAATTTTTTATTTCATTAGATTATTTTCTGAGAGAAATATGCATTGTTAATATACATTATGCATAAAGTAAAACAAGTACAATGGACTTAAAATTTTAAATTATTTGTGATTAATGGCTTCCTTATCTGGCTTCACCAACTAACCAATTATTTGTTTACTCTCTGATCTGGCTTTACCAACTAACCAATAATTTTATAGTATCTGATCTGGCTTCACTAACTAATCAGTGATCTTTGACTCTCTGATCTGGCTTCAATCACGGTTATGACCCAATTTCCCCTATAGGACGCGATGGCGCCCAACGTAGTCACCAGGCAAGTCAACGGTGATCTAGTCATGTATTTATTCTTTTTAATGATTTCAAATAAATTGATTTTTTATTTATTAAGAGAATAATTAGTAGAAAATTATAATGAATCAAGGCATAAACTAACGAAAGAGTAAATACAGTGAATTAAATACTCAAAATCATAAAGTATCTACTAGAACACTCCCAAATCCGGTGTCACAAGTATATGAGCAACTAGTAGAATATACAAGACCACCTACACTACTGTTTGGAATAAATAGACAGAAATAATTACAAAATAGAGACTACGGGTTCTGCAGAACGGACACCAAGAACAGCTCACCACTATGCCTCAGGGTAATGCGGGTATGCGCCTTAATGACTGTCGAATGCACATGCCTCAGATCCTGCACGATTAGTGCATAAGTGTAGCATGAGTACATAAATAATATATACTCAGTAAGTATCTAGTCTAACTAGTGACAAGGGAACGACATCAACACTTACTATGGGCCAATAAATAAAGTAAAGAAATTCTAAATAGGCATGGAATACATCAATAATAATAACGCAATAATGAACATTAAATAAGTGACTCTTTAAATAGATGTCAATTAAGAGCTCCAATTAGCACCTACTAACTTCAACAAATATGAGCCATCAAGTAAATTATAATTTCTCAAGTCACGAAAATAATATCAAGTGTAATCGGACTCCGAGCATTATTAAGCATGATTTATGTCGAGGTCGTACGGCCCGATCCACAATAATGTGTACACTGTCGAGGGTCGACCGGCACGTACCATAGAAGAATCTATTATACTGTCAAGGCTTTCGGTCCGCTCAACAAGAAGAGAGAATACTCTACGAACCCCGATTTAACGACTACTACGGGACTAATACACAAGGAGGCACAATTTCTACCAACGGTCAAGTAACTCGCCAAAACTCAAAGTAAACGAAGTCCGGTCTTTACAAATCCTATATGAAGTTTCGATATAATTTAAGAAATTAAATTGACAAGTAGAGTGCAAATAATACAATTATTACATGATAGAGTCCTAAAACTACTAGGACACAAGCATGATTTGTAGCTAAGCACGAACTCTCGTCACTTCTTGTGCACGTAGCACCCACAATTAGCAGAAAATAGTAATTAAAACACATATGGGGTAAATTCCCTCTTACAAGGTTAGGCAAGAAACTTACCTCGTTTCAAAGTTCACTTTATGGTCCCCAAATCACGCTAAAAGCTTCAAGTGAGTGCCGAACAATCTGAAAATAGTCAAATATCATATAAATTAATTAATATATATACTCAAAAGTTTATAATTTAGCTTCTAGAGTCATAACCCAACCCAATTTGGAAGATTCCTAAAATTCTCCCCCGGGCCCACATGCCCGGATTTCAAAAGTTTTCGAATATAAAAGTTACCCATGAAATCGCAAACTCAAATATATAATTTATTCCAATTTTCACCCCCCAAAACCATGATCAAATCCCAATTTTATCTAAACCCTAGTTTCGTCACAAAGACCCACTAATTTCAAAAACATTCCATGTTTAATCTACCCATAATTAACGTGTCTAGATAAAGGAATTGATAGGGATTGCTTACCTCTTGATGTTGATAAAATCCCCCCACAAAATGCTCTCAAAATCGCCTAAGACCAAGTGAAAAATGAGGAAAATGAAGCTAAGTCCCGTAATAAAAAGCCTTTGCACCAGTCGCAGATGTCGCATTTGAGACATCCTACTCACAAATGCAACAAAAGCATCGCATATGCGCAGACTGACCAACTCAGCCAAGGTCGCAATTGCGAAAAAAACTTCGATAATGCGAAAATGGGCAGCTTGCAAAAGCGGCAGAAATCATCGCAAATGCAAAGCCATGTGTATTTTCCCAACCTCGTAAATGCGAATCCCTCTTTGAAAATGCGAGGTTTGCAAATGCCAAAAAAATCTCGCATTTGCGAGACCTGCAGCACCAGACCAGAAATCAGCAAAACTGAAGTTACTCCAACACTCCAAACGCGCTCGAAACATCCAAGCGCCCAGGGCTCCACACCAAAAAATCCACCCAAGTATAAAAACATCATACGAACTCACTCGCGTGATCAAAACACTGAAATAACATCTAGAATCCCGAATTGGATGCCAAAATGCATGAATTCAATCATGAAACTCAAGAACTTCTAAAAACACTTCCGCGCATCCGTTTCTTGCCAAATCAACTCCGAATGACTCCAAATTTTGTTTACAAGTCATAAATCACCATACAGAATTATTTCCAAGATCACAATCCCACGGACCTCGATAACACAAAATCCCACTCCAAACCAAACTTAAAGAACTTGAAAACCTTCAATGCGCCAACTTTCAACATTAAACGCCGAAACGCTCATGGGTCATCTTAAACACGATCCGAACACACACCCAAGTCTAAAATCATCATACGAACCTATTGGTTTCCTCAAATCCCAGTTCTGATGTCATTTACTCATAACGTTGACTCAATTGAAACTTAGCCATCATGGACCACCATTAAGAAACTAAGTGTTCCGATTTCAACCCGAACCCTTCCAAACCCGAACCAACCATCCCTGAAAGTCATAAAACAGTAAAGGCACGTACATTGAGTCTTAAATTTGGGAACAGGAATCTAAAAACCAAAACGACTTATCGGGTTGTTACATTCTCCACCTCTTAAACAAAGGTTCATCCTCAAACGGGTCTAGAATCATACCTGGAGTGTTGAATAGGTGTGGGTATCAGCTCTGCTTTTCCTCCTCAGTCTCCCAAGTCGCGTCCTCGACTGTTCGACCCCTCCATCAGACCTTTACCATAGAAATCTTATTATATCTCAACTGGCGAACTTGTGTGTCAATAATGGCAAATGGCTCTTCCCCATAACCCAGGCTCTCATATAGTTGAACTTGTTGTAGTCTAACACATGCGACTTGTCGGCATAACACTTCCGGAGCATAGACACATGAAAAATCGGAAGAACTCCTGATAGACTGGGAGGCCAAGCAATCTCATAAGCAACCTCCCCAACTCGCCTTAACACCTCAAATGGACCTATAAACCTTGGGATCAACTTGCCCTTCTTCACGAACCTCATGATTCCCTTCATTGACGAGACTTTCAAGAGAACCTTCTCGCCCACCATAAATGGTAAATCACGCGCCTTCTGATCAGCATTACTCTTCTATATGGACTGTGGTGTGCAAAGTTGCTCCTGAATAAACTTCACCTTCTCCAAGGCATCCTTCACTAAATCGGTGCCATAAAATCTAGCCTCATTGAGCTCAAACCATTCGATGGGAAAATGGCATCGCCGACCATACAAAGCCTCAAATGGATCCATCTCAATGCTGGACTAATAATTGTTGTTATAACCAAACTCGGCCAAAGGCAAGAATCGATCCCACTACCTCCGAAGTCAATTACACATGCTCTGAGCATATCCTTCAAATCTGAATCGTCCGCTCTGACTGCCCGTCAGTCTGCGAATGAAAGGCTGTGATGAGCACTATGCGGGTGCCCAACTCACTCTGTACTACTCTCCAAAAGTGCTAACTGAACTGAGGACCCCTATCTAAAATGATGGAATCAAGCACCCCATGCAACCGAACAATCTCCTAAATGTAAATCTAGGCCAATCTCTCTGACGTGTACGTAATCACAATCGGAATAAAGTGTGCCAACTTGGTCAACCTGTCGACAATGACCCAAATGTCATCAAACTTCCTCAGCATCCGTGGCAACCCAACTATGAAGTTCATAGTGATGCGCTCCCATTTCCACTCAGGTATAACCATCTGCTGAAGTAGACCACCTGCCTTTGGTGCTCATAATTAACCTGCTGGAAATTTAGGCATCTCGCTACATACTCAACTATGTCCTTATTCATCTGCCACCACCAATAATGTTACCTCAGGTCGTGATCATCTTCGTAGCACCTGGATGAATAGAATATCAAAAATTGTGTGCCTCCTCTAGAATCTTATCCCTCAATCCATCAAGAACCATCAAGTGCGGATCGTCGTACTGACCAGCCTTGATCCGTTCAAATAATGAAGACTGAGCAATGACGCATGCAAGAACTCGACTAGGATCTGAAATATCCAACCTCACAAGTCTGTTAGCTAAGAACTGAATATCCAAAGACAATGGTCTCTCCTCTACTGAAATGAAGGCCAAACTACCTTTACTCTCGGCCTTTCTGCTCAAGGCATCTGCAACCACATCCGCCTTGCTTGGATGATAAAGGGTGGTAATACCATAGACCTTTAGTAACTCAAGCCACTTGCGCTGCCTCAAACTAAGATCCCTCTACTTGAATAAAAGCCACAAGATGTGATGATCATTGTAAACCTCACAGGACACCCCTATAAAGATAATGCCTCCAGATCTTGAGAGCATAAACTATCGCGACTGTCGCGCCTCCTTTTTCCCCTTTCATGGAGTCCGAGTTTCGACATGCTTTGGGACAACTCGTTTCCTTTTAGGAAAAGGGTATGGAAATTGAAGAGTCGCCACCTAACGGATTTAAGGTGCATTAGGGCATCGAATGCAAGTAACTCATAAAACCGATTTACATTACCAGATATTGGATAAGGGCTTGAAATTACCTTGAGGGGAAGGTGTTAGGCACCCCTCGAGGTCCACAATGGTGGGTCCCGGCCAAACTCATTTTTGGTGAATTAGTCATTAAGCAAGTAAAGTAGTTTAAGCACACAATTGGATTACAAAAAAATGGGAATTAATGGGTCCTAGGTTTATTAGCCTATAGGATCACTTATGTGCAATACCCGGTAAACCTTCCTCAATTAGAGGAGTTACACGTGGAATTAGCGCACTGGTCATCATATCCTTTACTACCCAATTACCCTCCCCTTTAGTGGTTATGTAAGTTCAGAAGTGAAACCAATTTAGAAGTGAAAATAGTTAGAAGTGAAAATAGTTTGGGAGTGGAAATGGTTTAGAAGTGAAAACATATTAGGAGTGAAAAAACAACTTAAAAATATTCTAGAAAAGGATCAGCAAACAACAGCAAGTAGGAAACACAGTCACAAGGTTTCACACAAAAACTCCATATTGCCCAGACTTAACTCAGTTCATTAGTCAAACTTAGGTGAGCATATAGCATGCTGAGAACAAACAATTACACAAAAAGGGAGCAGGGGTTGGGAACACAAGAATCTTGAATCAAGAACACATAGAAACAGGGTGTTTGAGAAGCATGCTAGTCAGTAGAAGCATAGGGAAGGCAGAGGCATAATATTTACCAGGACGTGCTGAGTTAGGGTCTTAAACAGGGAACACCTAAGTTCATAAGTCATATATAAATATGGAAGTAAGCATACTGACTTAAGCAATAGATAGGGAAACATAGAAGTTTAATATAAGAGCAGTCATGTAATCAATTCACAGAGACGATAGGGTTTTAACTACACAGAATTGATCATACCAATTGAGGTCGATTAGATAGAAAAATAGGAGTCTGAGACACCAAAGTAAGCATGCTGGCTTAAGGCAATAGACATGGAAGATTGAACCTTAAACACAAAAGTAAACATGTAGTAATAAACAGGAAAGACTGGAATTTGAACACAGATTTAAACATATTGATTAGAGTGAAACCTAAACAAGAGTAAACCTACTGATTAAAGCAATAAACAGGAAGAGTGAAACTTAAACAGGAGTAAACATGTTGATTAAGGCAGTAACGGGAAAACATAGAAGCTAAATACATAGTAGTTAACTAGTACATAAGAGACATGGGTTTAACAGAAGTACAACAACAGAGAGCACACAGATTTGAACTTCATAGTATAATGAACGATATTAGGATTAGAAACTAACAAGTTAAGGGAAGCAAAACAGAAGGTAAAGTAAGCAGGATTCAACAGTCTAGCTTTGGCTTTCAACCGGCGAGACAAGCAATGAACATAAGTAGTAGAGAGAGAGATGAGAGTGAAGTTTTTTTTTTGTGTGTATGTTTGAACTGTTGTTTCCGTGTCTTGAAGAATCAGTAATGAGAGTATATATAACACTTAGTAAGGTAAACAAATAAGGCAAGAATAATTAAGAATTCATAAACAGGGTAACCCAAATAAATCAACCAGTTAATTGTGGGATTTAATCAATCAATCATACGGAAGATCTGGGAAAGACCCCTTAGGATATGGGAGTCAATTAACGGTACAAAATTAGGGTTTAAATAAGGTAGTAAATCAGTCTTATACCATATAGGAGTCAATCAAGCCCCTCAAGTCAGATTAATAATCCAAATAAGGCAAGTATTACTAATAAAAGTCACAGATAAGGAAATAGGTAAGAATCCCAGAAAATATTGATTTTAACAGGAAAGAATCGTTCCAAACCTAAATAGAATCAGTCAATGTAACTGGTTCACAGAATTAAACATAATAACGGGAAAAATGAAAGAAATCAATGTCACAAACAGAAACAGTTAGGGTGTAGGCATACATATGAAAATCAATCAAACATGTAAAAAATAATTAGATTAAACACTTGAAAGTTAGAAAACCCTTTTGAAGAGATTCGGGATGAACGCTAATTTCAGAAAAAGTAAATGGAATCGAAATAGTTAACCAAAACAAAAGATTTTTGAGGGAAAGTACCAAATAACACTCGAATCGTTTCAGATCTACAAAGATCTGAACAGATTCAAGTAGTCGTAGAACTAGGGTTTTTCAAAAAACAACAAACATGAGAGAAACTTGGTTAAAAACCATAGATTCGAACTAAATATAGGAGGAAATCAGTACTCACAAACGAGAATGGCCCTAGACAGGCCAGTAAACAAGTTTTAAGCAAGAACAGGTTGAATCTCCATGAGATTTTCTCAAGGATCCATGTAATCGAACAGCCAGGAAGCATAAACGGTTGGTAATGGTCAGAGAATACTCAGAATCTTCATAGATAGGAGCTTTTTGCCGGTGACAGCGATTAAGGTTAGGGGTAGATCGAGAGAGAATTGGAGAGGTTAGGGAAACCAATGACGGCGAAATGAGAGAATGAGGGGGGGTTAGAGTTGGTTTAGAGATTAATATGGTAAGGTTTAATGTGGACTGTTGATCTAAAAGATCAACGTCCACGATTTGATGGGGGTTTGGATCGGGTAGGTGCAGATTGGGCTTAAGGTGAATTAGGCTGGTATTATTAAAGGGTTTTGGCTGGTATTTAAAGGATTAGGTCCGA
This sequence comes from Nicotiana paniculata, assembly GCA_005239505.1. Classification (NCBI taxonomy): domain Eukaryota; kingdom Viridiplantae; phylum Streptophyta; class Magnoliopsida; order Solanales; family Solanaceae; genus Nicotiana; species Nicotiana paniculata. The sequence continues at coordinate 1,387 of MDKI01063133.1, read as the reverse complement.
AAAGTTAAAGAAATTAAAAGGGCTATTTGTTAAATACCTAATTAATTGATAAAAATAATTTATAAAAATAATTAACAGATTATAAAAATGGTTTTCATGCATAGAAATGTTTTAAAAATAATTACTCAATATTTTAAAAATGCAACAGGCTATTTTCTGGTAAAGTAATGTAATAATGCATAGATGGGCTATAATTGCAAAGTTATTGCAATTGTAACCCAAAAATGTAAATATGGCCATTTGTGAAATAATTAGGCTTAGTGTTAATATAAATAGCAAAAGTAAATCGTAAAATTCTTATAAAATTATTTGTAGTGCAGTTAATAATTATTTATATATAAAATACTGGGATAAATTAATTTGAAATCCTCAAAAATGCAAAAATTATGGGAAAATATTATTGATGCTAATGCATGGTTTTGGAAGTATATATGCATTTGGAAAATATTATAGGAAAAAATTGGGTATCAACAGCGACCAACTCCAAATCATGTACGGAGTAATTCGTCTCGTAAGGCTTCAACTGACGTGAAGCATATGCAGTAACTCGCCCCTTCTGCATCAATACACAACACATGCATCGCGTGAAGCGTCGCAATATGCAGTATACATCCATGAACCAGAAGGAAACACTAAGATCGGTGTTGTAGTCAAAACTGTCTTGAGCTTCTGAAAGCTCGCCTCACAATCATTGGACTGTCGAAATAGAGCACCCTTCTGAGTCAATCTAGTCAAAAGTGGTGCAATAAATGAGAAGTCCTCCACAAACCGGCGATAATAACCTTCTAACCCCAAGAATCTCCTGATCTCGATTGTTGTGGTAGGACGAGGCCAACTCTAGATTTCCTAGATCTTATTAGGATCTACCTTAATACCCTCGTCTGATACAACATGCCCTAAGAATTCCACAAAATGTAACCATAACTCACACCTGGAGAACATAGCATATAACTTCTTTTCTCGCAAGGTCTGAAGCACAACTCTCAAATGATGCTCATGCTCCTCCATGCTACGCGAGTAGATCAATATATCATCAATGAAGACAATGACAAATGAGTCAATATATAGCTTGAACACCTGGTTCATCAAGTCCATAAACGCTACCGAGACGTTGGTCAAGTCAAATGACATTACTAGAAACTCATAGTGGTCATACCTAGTTTGAAAAGGCGTCTTCGGAACATCCGAAGCAGCAATCTCAGTTGATGACACCCCGATCTCAAGTCAATCTTAGAGAACACCCTAGAACCCTACAATTGGTCAAACAGATCATCAATACACGACAATGGGTACTTGTTCTTAATGGTAACTTTATTCAACTGGAGGTAATTGATGCGTGGCTAGAATTCATGATTTTTAGCATTATATACCGTGCATTTTAGGTGTT
>ML326213.1:0-50196 GCA_005239505.1 Nicotiana paniculata | reverse complement strand
ATATATATATATATATTTCGTGTCGAAATCTATAGGTTCAAATGAACCCGTAGCTCAAGCTACATCCGCCCCTAAGGTATATGAGAAAATCATGCTAATTTCACCTAGAATCTCATGGTCATGACTAAAGATGTTGAGATTGGAGTTACAGCTTCACATTACAACTTCTAAGACCAATCTCTCTTTCACTTGTGTCTAACAGCACAAGAAAAAGAAGAGAAGGCTTTATTATGGAGTAGTACTACAAACTTGTAACATTATTTTCAAGAAGAGAAGCATGAAGTAAGCACAAATAGGTGTATCTAATTTCAATCTTTCTTAAGAAATTAATTAACCAAAATTTAATTGGAGGAAACCATGCTAACCTAATAGTCATCAAGCTAGCATGAGTTATTAGCACATTCTAATTCTTAATATGTAGAATGGAAAGTGAGCTAACAGGAATACAAGATTTCTACGAATGATAATCTTGATTCGTAGCTTGTTCACTTAAACGGAGGCACAAAGAAAAACATCTCCCTTTTTTATGATCTTCACGTGCAATAAGGGTCCTCAAGTCTGATAATACACGATAATACATATTTTTCTGTTTTATAGATAGGGAAAGGTAAAACTAAGAGCGATATATATGGCAATCAGCGGCGGACGCACATGCGTGGAAGCGGTGTCATCCGACACCATTTCGCCAGAAAAAATTATTAAATATTTATACTAATATTATGTAAAAATGAAGCAATATATAATAATGATACCGCTTTTTGGCAAAGAGTACTTGGTCCATTGGTTATGCCCATATTTGGGATTGTAAAGGTCATAGACTTAAGTAATATCTTTGAGCGAGCATTTTTGTTAAAAACTTGACGCTAAGGAAAACTTACACCTCCATTTGCAATAATATTCAATTAAACCATCAGGTCAATGCTTTCAACTTGTTTGAAAATGATATTAAATAATAATACTTATTATTTTTATTTATATAAATACGACATCACTTAGAAAAAGGTCCGCCTATGCCCCCGATGGCAATGGTACCAAAGTCTTCAAAAAATAGACCTAAAATTCTAGTATTCTACCAAGCGAACCGTTAATAAAGCCAATCTTATAGGTTCTTGTGGAAAAACACAGAGTCATAATCAATTGATATCCCTAGCTAGTTTCTCCGCTTCTTGAGTAGCTTAAATGCTAAAGCTTTTCTTAATATTCCTGTTTTTGTGGGGCACATAAATCTCCTAGCTTTTATGCTGAATGATAGCATAAATAGTAATTACTCTATAGGTCTCATTATAATTTGACATGCATATCTTTTAAATTTGTTCTAATAAGAATGATACTTTTTTACAGTTTAAGAAATTCTTATATTATCATATCATTTTACTTGCTAGCAGGTACCCGCTCTTATTTTCAAGTTCATGAATCTCTCTTTTTATGGAGGTTACCTCATATATATAGATATCTTTGAGTGATGTGTTGGTGTACAAATATCTTTAGGTATATAAGTTACACTCTTTGAAATTAATCTTACACTTCAAACCAACTAGACTTGTAGTCGAGTACTGGAATCTTCAAAAAGACATTATATCAATTCTCATGACTGTCCTCGTTCCCTTTCCTTCCTCTTCTCCCTGCAAATGATAAAAAGTTATTTAAAAAAGGAAATATTACGCTTCATCTTCAAACAACAACAACATATCCAGTAAAATTCAATTAGTGCAGTCTGAGGAGAGTAGAGTGTACGTTGACCTTACCCCTACCCCGAAAAGGGTCGAGAGGCTGTTTCCCGGAGACTCTCGGGCTGCTCCCCCTGCCAGTGTGTTGGCGTCGATGAAGGTTTAAAGCCTCTTTCCTTCAACACCGAAAAGCTAGTGCTCAACAAGAAAGACAATAATATCATAAAAGAAACAAAAGAAAAGGTATGTAACAACAAAAGATGCTAGAAAGAAAATAACAACAACGAACAAGTGAAAGGACAGTAACACAAAACTATGGAAAACAACAATGTGGACCCAACATAGACCGCTAACAAACCTAAACAAAACTCTATCAGACTACCTGGTACAAAGAGGGAAGAACTCTCGACTACCCCTTAGCCTATCGCCTTAATGCTTGGCCTCCACATGTTCCTATCAAGAGTCAAACGCTTCATCTTCAAAAGTGAAATAAAATAATAAAGTAAAGAATAATATTGCAAGAAAAAGATAGAGGTAATTATTTTTTGAATTTTGGGATGATTTACAATGGGGTAAAACCCCTCTATTTATAGGGGAAAAATGATTTAGCCACAAAGTAACAAACTCTCTAAAAGATAGACATTCACTCTAATTACAACTCTATTCATATACTCCCCCTTGAATGTCTACTCAATAAGTAATGTGCCTCGCTAAAACCTTAACTAAAATAAAACTCAGTGGGAAAAAAATTATAGTAAAGGAAAAAGAGGCACATGGATCAAGATGAGACAATGATGGATTTTTCCACAAAATTTTTCGTTTGGTTTCACTAATTTCTCCCCCTAATTTTGGGAAAAGTTTCTCATCGAATCGACAATCTGAAAATCGTGCAGTGAACAAATCCCCCCGTTAATGTTTTGAGGTAGCGGATAATGGAGTGATTCAAACCCAACATATATTCCTAACCTTGTTTGGGGACCCATTTTGGTGCGATAGCGGTGCTACAGGCACATATGTTGCGCATCCAAAAATTCCTAAATGGGATATATTAGGTTCATGACCCAAAACTAATTGCAGCGGAAAATATTTATGATAATTTGTCGGTCTGAGACGAACTAGAATTGTTGCATGCAAAAATGGCGTGACCCCAAACAGAAGTGGGCAACCTCGTTTTCATGAGTATCGATCTTGCTATCAATTGCAGACGTTTAATTAAAGATCCCGCAAGGCCATTTGAGTGTGAACATGAGCTACAAGATGTTTCACTTTTATCTCAATTGAAAAGCAATAATCATTAAATGCTTGGGATGAAAACACAACAGCATTATCAAGTCTAATAGACTTAATTAGATTATCGGGAAACTGTGCCCCTAATCGGATTATTTGTGACATTAATTTTGCAAACGCGAGGTTGCGAGATGATAATAGGCACACATGAGACCATCTAGAAGATGCATCTATTAAGACCATAAATTATCTAAACAACTGTCACGATCCGGAATTCTCATCGTCGGGACCGTGATGGCGCCTAACATTACACTTGCTAGGCAAGCCATGTTAGAGAATCATTAGCCAATTCTTTTACATTTTCTGTGATTAATAACAAATAAGCTATAACGAGTGAAAATAAGCGTGAAATTTTATATAACAGCTTCATAATATGTACTACTATCCAGAATCCGGAGTCACAATTCACGAACATTCTAAACTTTACTACAAGTAAAAGTTTGAAAGAAATACAATTATTTTCAAAATAAAGAAATAGTGAAGTATGAGGTATAGAAGGGGACTCCAGGGCCTATGGACGCCGACAGGTTTACCTTTGGCCTCCTAGAAGTTGAATCTTAGAGCCAACCTCTCGATCAGCTCGGACCAACTCCAAAATCTGTACAGAAAGTGCAGAGTGCAGTATCAGTACAACCGACCATATGTACTGGTAAGTTCCAAGCCTAACCTCGATGAAGTAGTGACGAGGCTATGGCGGGTCACTCACAATATAGCCTGTATGCAGTATAAATAATAAAAGGAGAAAAGGAAGACAGAATAGAAGTAAGCAATAACTTGCAGGGAATAACTACAGTTCTCAGAAGTGATTTAACAGCATTCAGATACTACCAATCCTTAAGTGCAAATAAGAATACCGTACAACTAACACAGGGAAAACATAAACATATAAGTTGTTGCGGCGCGCAACTCGATCCCATCGTACATATCATATTCACCCTTATTTCCTCTTAATAACATAAACAACAGAATATAAATAAAAGTATTGCGGCGTACAATCCGATCCCACCATATCACAATAATCACAATCACAGTTCACCTTATTCCACCACAATCCACCCTTATTACACATGTTGTGGCGTACAACCCGATCCCACCGTACATTATTAATTCACATTTATTCCTCCTCAATATATCACCCTTATTCCACATATTGCGGCATGCAACTCGATCCCACCATATCAATATCAATTACTCAATATGTATAGAAATTTCACAATTTAATTCATAAACCTTTTACAATGCTTAAACTTCAAACCGAAACAAATAAAAAGCTTGTACACTATGAAAATTCAGATAAGTAATACTACTCAGCGAGGCCGAATCCGAATATACCACAAAAGTGCTGATAAACCAGCTTAGACAAATAATAGGAAGTAATGAGGCTACAGAACAATTGCTAGTATTAGCAAAGGGAAACGATGTCTAACAAGTAGAAACTAGGCATGGGAATACAAGTAGAGCATGTAACAGTTATGGCAGGTAAAGAGACAATATGAGAAGAACGGAAAAGAAACAGGCAAACAAATAAGTTGGCGGAGCATAAGTACTCGTCACCTCACATATACACCGCTCACATGAATATCATATAGCAAATAGGTCAAGGATTTCTAATCCCTCAATTCAAGGTTAGACACAACACTTACCTCGCTCCACAAGCAACTCAATGTTCAATTACAGCCTTTCCTCTAGAATCCACCTCCAAACACTCGTATCTAGCCACAATTAACTCAATGAAATCAAATATTGCTAAAGGAATCAATTACAATGCATAAATTTAGATTTTTTAAACTTTTCCCCCCAAAAGTAAAAAATCGACCACGGGCCCGCTTGGTCAAAACCCGAGGTTCAGACCAAGACCCATTCACCCCCGAGCCTGATTATATAATTAGTTTCAGAATTTGACACCAAATTGAGGTCTAAAGCCCCAATTTGAACCAAAAAAAAATAATTCTTCCTAAATCCTTAATTTTCTACCATGAAAGAACAAAGATTAAGGCTAGGAATTTAATGGGTGATGTTAGAAATGGAAGAAAATGAGTTAAAGAGTAGAAACATATGAATTGGTGTTGATTTTTCCCTTCAAAATCGCACTTAGGCCGAGCTCTAATGGGGAGTTTATGAAAATTGGGTAAAATCCCATTTTTGAAATGTTTTAAGGTTTGGTCGTCAGGCCTTCTTCGCGTTCGCGAAGGGCCTACCGCGTTCGCAATGTGCAGTAGCCTGAATGGATTTCACGTTCGCAAAGGGAGGAACGCATTCGCAATGGTCTGTCTCCCCTTGGCCATCGCGTTCGCGTAGAACAACCCACTGATCCCTGGCCCACCTCCAATAACTCTACGCGTTCGCGTGTTTCTGGTCGCATTCGCGAAGAGCAGACCCAAGTGCTCCGCGTTCGCGATCATGGCCTCGCATTCGCGTAGAACAAACCATCCCCCAGCCCAGCCAGCTCACACTTCGCGTTCGCGAGAGAACCTTCGTGAATGCGAAGAATGAAACCAGAAGGCACCTGAAACTGCAGAAAAGCTAGATTTCTAAGTTTCAAAAACATCCGAAGCCTATCCGAAACTCACCCGGGCCCTTGGGACTCCAAACCAAACATGCACACTAGTCCTAAAACATCATACAAGATCGCTCGCGCGATTAAAACACCAAAATAATGCCTAGAACTAGGAATCGAACACCAAATCAAATGAAATTTTCAAGAAAACTTTAAAACTCTATTTTCACAACCCAACGTCCGAATCACGTCAAATCAACTTTGTTTCTCACCAAATTCGACAGACAAATCATAAATATTGTTGTGGACCTGTACCGGGTACCGGAACCAAGATACGGACCCGGTATCAATAAATCCAAACAACAGTCGATTCTTAAAAATCATAAATCTTCAAAATTTTCAACAAAAATCAATAACTCGAGTTAGGACCTCCGAATTTGATTCTGAGCATACGTCCAGGTCCCAAATTACGATACGGACCCATCGGGACCGTCAAAATACGGATTCAGGTCTGTTTTCTCAAAACGTTGATCGAGGTCAACTTAAATAAATTTTTAAGGAACAATTCTTATTTTTATCAGTTTCTAAGATATAAGTCTTTCGGAAGAACATTCAGACTGTGCACGTAAATCGAGAAAGTCTAAAATGAGGTTTTTGAGACCTCGAAACACAGAATTAGATTCTAAAATATAAGATAACCTATCAGGTCATCACAACGACCCACTAGGTGGGTGAATAGGTCCACAAATGTCCCCTTGTATACCTTCCAAAAACGCAGGGGACTCAAACCCAACCTTTGTTGGTGATGGTTTAATAATTAGCTTGCCTTGATAACAAGAACTGCAAGAAAAAAATTCTTTAGTTTTCTATAATTCGTCTCATCATAATTGATCCAGGATGTCCCAATCGATCATACCAAAGTACAAAAGTATTAGAATCGGTAACCTTTTGGTTTACGATAGAATGTGCCTCAACTGCACGAAATCTTGTCCAATACAGGTCATAAGATAAAGATAGGAACTTTTCAATAACCCTCTTCTGGCTAGAGATATTTTTGGTAACGATGAGATATTCAAGATTATTCTCATCTATTGACTCAATATGATATCCATTTCGGCGGATATCTTTAAAACCCAACAAGTTCCTTCTAGACTTGGAGGAGAATATTCTATGATAATTACTATTCTCCTAGGCAGAGTCATTGTAGCTTTTCACATCCTTCAATTATTTTAGTACTACCAGAAATTGTTGTAACATATGCCTTACACATATTTAAATGAGAAATTTTTTTCTTCTCTTTGAATATTGTATGTGTCATACATGAATCAACTAAACAAATATTTTTACAATTGAACTTTGATCCAAGTTTGCTTTGTGGGATATCCATGTTTGCTTAATCTTCTCAAACAGCTTCTTGAGATGGTAAAATCTCGTATTGATAACGTGAAATAAAATAATAAGGAAAAGAATAATATTGCAAGGAAAGAGAGACGCAATTCTTATTGGATTTTGGGATGATTTACAATGGGGTAAGACCTCTCTATTTATAGGGGAAAAATGACTTAGCCACAAAGTAACAAACTCTACAAAAGATAGACATTCACTTTAATTACAACTCTATTCATAACCAAAAAGATATATTTTGCTATATTTATGGGTAGGAGTGTACATGGACCGGGTTGGTTCGATTTTGTGGGGTTTTTCAGATTTTTCTGGTTGATCGTATTTTTTTGTTACAAGAATATTATTTTAATCTTACTTTATTAAAGTTACAGGTAAAGTTTTGATAAGTAAATATATGTTTAGTAAAAATTGATAAAACTGACAAACATATGGTCTATTAAAATGTTCTTATTGGAGAATTTTTTAGTAACACATGATAGTTACTTTCTTAGTCGTCTAACAAAAAAATTCGTTGATGTACGTTGTCAAGGTCAATCGAATTTAATAATTAAACATCAATATGATACATAAATACAATCGAATTTAATAATTAAACATCAATATGATACATAAATAATGATATGTTTATCGAAATATCATTTCAATTTTAAAGAGAGTGATGATAGATCTTGAAATATGAATATGGGAGAACAAAGAGATTGACGCATTTCGATAACACTTGATAAGAAAGTAATGATACAATTCATTATTTAAAGTAAATAAAAATGGATGCACTTCATAGTTCTATTAAACATTACATCCCAGGAGAGGATTCCAAATATTTTTAGATATTTTTTAAAGAAAATTTTATATAAAGTCTTAATAGTATATATAAAAATTATATATATATGTCGGTTTGGTTCGAATTTTTTTACTCAATATCAAACCAAACCTAATCGATTTTTTTAATCGGTCTGATTTGACTTTTCGATTTGGTGTGATTTTTTTATTCGGAATAAACACGCCTATTTATAGGAATCATGGACGCCATTTCACATAGAATCGTGCTTATAATTTAGAATCTTCCTCAAGTTGCCAACTTGGCTTCCAACAGTAAGAGAATATGGAAGGCAGACATAAACCCTAGAGCACTTTCAATTTTAACCATCAACATGTCTTTAGGCCACTGAGCAAAGGCCTTATGCCTCGTTAGAAAATTATTGCCTATATATAATTCAGCATCTCTCATAGTATTGGACCGACTCTTAGGTCCTGGGGCACCACCCCAATTTCATTCACTGTTGCCTAAGACTTGAAAGAAACAAATGCCATCTAATCGTCCAGAATAATAAGGCAAACCGCATCAACATATAGAAAGAAAGACCACACAAAGACAAATTGACAAAACTACAACAGAATGTAAATAGGAGGGAAACATGATAAGTAGAAATTTTCCTTATATAGCCAGGTTTTAGGAACCCTTTTTGGCTCCTCTTTTGTGCTACCTCCCTCCTAAGGTTTACATACCCCTAAAAAACCTTGTGTGTTTTCTCTCTTAATCACCTTATTGTTATAGGATATCTTACTATTCTTTTAATTCATATACTGATATAGTGGTGGGAAAAAAATTCGAATTTCAGCTTGATTGTCTCCTTTTCATCGACATAGGCAATAATATGTACCTCCACTTTTTTATTTAAAATAATATTTTATGGTTTTCCTCCTTCCATTGGTTTTTTAAAACTATATTCATTTGCACTAGAGAAAATAAATAGTACATTTAATTTAGGGAATCCATATTAGGAGGGATGTCTCAAGGGGATGTACTGTATGGGTCGAAATTTGACCTTATGAGAACGGCATCGAAAAGGAATGGCGAGGAGGTGATTAAGCTGTGATCGTAATTTACAAGGCACCATAACGACGAGCTACTCGGTCACGGCCGAGGTCGAACCATCATAAGGCCTCTACGGCGTAGCACATGCAATGTCGCTTAAGGAGGTCGACATAAAGCGCCAACAACAGATCACAGTACATTGGTTAAGGACCGTTGGGTAAGGGGCAACACCTAGTATATATACAGGATAAGAGAATGATGGAAGGGGGAAGGCTTTTTTTTTTTTTTTTTACTTTTTGAGTCCTCTCTAAGGGGAGTCTACTTAAAACTCAAAAGAAGGTTCTAAACCTTGTGGCAGATCTTTGTAACCATCGTCATGGAATCAATAAAGATACATTTTCGTAGCCATTAATGGTGCGTCTTCTTGTTCTTCTTTATCATACATTGTGGAGTAATAGTGTTGAGAATGTAAGTCCATTATTTATATTTGACATCTTTTACAATCTTAACGAGTTCTCAAGCTTAACCATATCCGATATTCCTCACTTAATATTCTTCGATCTAGAGTTAATTATCCTTGGCTAGGATTTATCCCCTATCCTCTAACTAATTCATTTAAGAAATGGTTTAACACTTTTTTGGTAAAACAATTTGGCGCCGTCTGTGAGGATTTTTTAGCCAAAAAGTTAGTTCCCTCTAGATCAAAATGTGGCCTCAGATCTCTCCACTGCCCAGTGAAACCCCACCCACTCATCATGAACGTCGACTTACGAAACCGGTCGGCGAACCCCCGAAACCACCAAACCAACCAAGGAAAAATACATACGCAGAACCGGAGTTATGCCTGGATTATACACGACATCTACATTGTGCCACAACAGCAACTCTGATGCACTACGAGCGTAAGACATCATAGTGGGACCGTGACTATTGCACATCAAGCGCGTCCATAATCCCACTTCCAGGTAAACACCCGACACTCTACATCCTGCGCATATCGTTTCCCCTCCTACTATATGAGACGACGCTTGCGGTCTAATTTAATGACTAAGATACTTCTCGTCCATATTTCATGGTATTTACATTTTTTCCATCTTTACGCGATCGGGACTAAGACAAATTGGGACTGGGACCCAAGACCCTAGTGGTGGAGCGGCTCGTCTACCCCCGAGATACCAGAGCCCGATCAGTGACAAAGCTGAATACGAAGCTGAAACCGACATCAGGCAGGAAATTAATACCAGAGTACGGAACGAGGAGAGCCTCCCAGTGGCTTGATCCCTAGCCCATTGCCAAACAGGAGAACTTGCCAAGACAAAAAAAGATGAGGCCAACCCTCATCCATCATCGGAACAGCCGACTAAGGTAACAAATAACTCTATATACTTCTAACCTTTTATTCCCATAAATAAAAAGGTGAAACAGAGAACGGAGCCGTCCTCCCAAAGACACGAACGAACGCCAGCCAACATACAGGCTCTAATTTCCTCCCAGCGTCAGACGGAAAACCAAAAAACAAACTCCTACTCGGTATTGTACTACGAATAACAGGCAGGGCATGAACACAGAAAGGTAACCCATATGCTCGCCATGGCGATACTACGCCAGTTCGATCAACTAAATACTACGAATCATATCCAAATTTCATTCGAATTAGTCAAGTCCCAGGGTGCCCAAAAGCCCATGCCGCAAGTCCATTGCCTGTCCCATCAACGATCTCTCCAGGCCGAGCAATGAAGGGACTAGATATACTGGGACTCATCCCAACGCATACATAAGCTATGCAGTAACGCATGTAATTCTCCAATAAAAGCAAGGGAACATCAACATTATCGCTCCATGGCCCCCGGCCACCGCCGAATCAAGTAAATTCGACCTCGCTAGAATCTTCAAAAGTAAACACGACCTTGCTCGAATCAAGTAAATTCGACCTCGCTCGAATCTCCAAAAGAAAATTCAACCTCGCTAGAATCAAGAAAAATTCGACCTCGCTCGAATAAAGTAAATTCGACATCGCTCGAATCAAGTAAAATTCCACCTCGCTCAAATCGCCAAAGTAAAATTCGACCTCGCTAGAATCGCCAAAGAAAAATTCGACCTCGCTCGAATCGCCAAAATAAAATTTGACCTTGGTTGATCAAGAAAAATTTGACCTCGCTCGAATAAAGTAAATTCGATCTCGCTCGAATCGCCAAAGTAAAATTCGACCTCACTCGAATCTCCAAAGTACAATTCGACTTCGCTCGAATCGCCAAAGGAAAATTCGACCTCGCTCGAATCGTCAAAGAAAAATTTGACCTCGCTCGAATCGCCAAAAGAAAATTTGACCTTGCTCGAATCAAGAAAAATTTGGCCTCGCTCGAATAAAGTAAAATTCAATCTCGCTAGAATCGCCAAAGAAAAATTCTACCTCGCTCGAATCGCCAAAAGAAAATTCGACCTCGCTTGAATCAAGAAAAATTTAACCTCGCTCGAATAAAGTAAATTTGACCTCGCTCGAATCAAGAAAAATTTGACCTCGCTCGAATCGCTAAAGTAAAATTCGACCTCGTTCGAATCGCCAAAGTACAATTCGACCTCGCTCGAATCGCCAAAGGAAAATTCGACCTTTCTCGAATCGTCAAAGAAAAATTTGACCTCGCTCGAATCGCCAAAAGAAAATTCGACCGCACTCGAATCAAGAAAAAATTGGCCTTGCTCGAATAAAGTAAAACTTGACCTCGCTCAAATCACCAAAGTAAATTCGACCTCGCTCAAATCAAGTAACTTCGACCTCGCTCGAATCGCCAAAGGAAAATTTGATCTTGCTCGAATCAAGTGAAATTTGACCTTGCTCGAATCAACAACAACAACAACAACAAACCCAGTATGTTCCCACCAGGTGGAGTCTGGGGAGGGTAGTATGTACGCAGACCTTACCCCTACCTAACAGGTAGAGAGGTTGTTTCCAATAGACCATCGGCTCAGGAAGTGTAATAAGAAGAAGAGGAAATCATGAAAGGGAGATAGAGGGAAGAGAAAAGAAAAAGGGAGAGATAAAGAATAAGTAGTACCAAATAATAGCTACAGAGAATACAATACCTGAGGCAAACAAAACCACATAACTTAATAAAAATCTAAGAATATGAAGGGACATGCGTGCTACTAAGACTATCGGTGAGCAACTAACAACTAGACACTAACCTTCTACCTTAATCCTCGACCTCCACACCCTCCTATCAAGGGTCATGTCCTTAGTGGACTGAAGCAGCTCCATGTCCTGTCTAATCACCTCGACCTCTTCTCAAACTCGCCATGGCCAACCTCTCACACCTCCAAACAGGAGCATCAATGCTTCTTCTCTTAACATGTCCGAACCATCTCAGCCTCGACTCCCGTATATTGTCCTCCAAGGAGGCTACTCCCACTCTATCTCGGATAACTTCATTCTTGATCTTACCTCTCCTGGTACACCCGCACATCCATCTCAACATCCTCATCTTTTCTACTTTCATCTTCTGCACGTGGGAGTTCTTGACTGGCCACTCCGCCCCATACAGCATAGCCGGTCGAACCACCACTCTATAAAACTTACCCTTACGTTTTGGCGGCATATTCTTATCACATAAAACACCAGAAGCGAGCCTCCACTTCATCCATCCTGCTCCGATGCGATGTGCGACATTTTCGTCAATCTCCCCATTACCTTGGATAATAGACCCGAGATACTTAAAACTCACTCTTTTGGGGATAACTTGAGCATCAATCTTTACCTCTACGTCCGCTTCATTGGTCCCATCACAGAATTTGCACTCCAAGTATTCTGTTTTGGTTCTACTCAATTTGAAACCTTTAGACTCCAAGGTATGTCTCCAAACCTCCAACCTCGTGTTAACTCCGCTTTGCGTCTCGTCAATCAACACTATATCATAGGCAAATAGCATGCACCAAGGCAACTCCCCTTGGATGTGTCGTGACAATACATCCATCGCTAAGGCAAATAAAAATAGGCTAAGATCCGATCCCTGGTGCAACCCCATCACCACAGGGAAATGCTCTGAGTCACTACCCACAGTCCTCACCCGAGTCTTAGCATCGTCATACATATCCTTAATCACCCTAATGTATGCTACTGGAATGATGCTAGCCTCCAAACACCTCCACAGAACCTCCCTCGAGACTTTATCGTACGTTTTCTCAAGGTCAATAAACACCATATGCAAGTCCTTCTTCCTCTCCCTGTACTGCTCCACTAATATCCTTACCAGATGAATCGTTTCCGTAGCCGAATGCCCTGACATGAATCCAAATTGATTCTCGGAAATAGACACACACCTCCTCACCCTGGCCTCCACCACCCTCTCCCAAATCTTCATAGTGTGACTCAACAACTTGATACCCCTATAGTTGTTGCAATTTTGGATATCACCCTTATTCTTGTAAAGCGGAACCATCGTACTCCACCTCCATTCTTCGGGCATCTTCTTCATCTTAAAAATAACATTAAACAGCCCAGTGAGCCACTCCAAATCTGCTCGCCCCGCGCTCTTTTAGAATTCCATCGGGATTTCGTCTGGCCCCGTCACTCTGCCCCTGCACATCTTACGCATCGCCCCTCCTACCTCATCTACCGTAATCTGCCTACAGTACCCAAAATCCCACTGACTCTCTGAGTGCTCCAACTCACCCAACACAATGTGTCTATCCCCCTCCTCGTTCAACAATTTATGGAAGTATGTATGCCATCTTCTCCTAATAAGTGCCTCGTCCATCAATACTTTACCATCCTCTTCCTTGATGCACTTAACTTGGTCTAAGTCACGGGCCTTCCTCTCCCTCACCTTGGCCAACCGGTGCAATTTCTTGTCCCCTCCTTTTTCCCCAAGCTCCTCGTACAAATGAGAAAACGCCGCATTTTTAGTCGTCGTAACTACTAACTTTGCCTCTTTCTTTGCTTTTCTGTAACACTCCTGATAAGTCCTTTTTTCCTCCTCGTGTGTACTCTCCACTAGCTTCAAATAGGCAGTTTTCTTAGTTTCCACTTTACCTTGGACCTCTCCATTCCACCACCAGTCCCCTCTATGACCCCCAGGAGAGCCCTTCGTGACCTCTAAGACCTCTTTAGCAGCTACCCTAATGCAACTCGCAGTCGTGAACCACATACTAGACGCGTCCCCCCTACTCATCCAGGCCCTCATGGCCAACAACTTCTCCCCTAACTCCTGAGGTTTGTCCTTGGTCAAGTTACCTCACTTGATCTTAGGTTGCCTACACACCGCCTTCTTCCTCCCACTCCTCTTGATCTCCAGGTCCATAACTAGGAGCCTATGTAGGGGCGTGAGGTGCTCATTTGGGATGACCTTGCAATCAGTGCACAGACCTTTATCGCATTTCCTGCAGAGAAGATAATCAATTTGAGTCTTACCCATTGAATTCTGGAAAGTGACCAGGTTCTCTTCCCTCTTCGGAAAACTCGAGTTAGCTATCATCAAATCAAAAGCTCTAGCGAAATCCAACAGTGAATTACCTCCCTCATTCCTATTCCCAAAACCAAACCCGCCATGCACATCATCATAACCCCTAGCACTAGCCCCATTATGGCTATTGAAATATCCGTCAATGAACAACTTCTCTATTTGCGGGATACTACGCACCATGTCATCCAAATCCTCCCAGAATTGCTTCTTGACCTCTTGGTCCAAACCTACCTGAGGAGCGTATGCACTAATCACGTTTATAGTAAACCCACCAACTACAAGCTTAATACCCATCAACCTATCATTTACCCTCCTAACCTCGACCACGAGCTCCCTGAGGTCCCTGTCAACTAAAATACCTACCCCATTCTTACCCCCAGCGCTTCCTGAGTACCATAGCTTAAACCCGTCTACATCTCGTGCCCTAGTAGCCTTCCCTCTAGTCTCTTGAACACACGCTATGTTGACCTTGCTCGAATCCCAAAGTAAATTTGACCTCGCTCGAATCAAGTAAAATTTGACCTCGCTCGAATCGCCAAAGGAAAGTTCAATCTCGCTCGAATTAAGTAAAATTCGATCTCGCTCGAATCAAGTAAAATGCGTTCTTGCTCGAATCTCCAAAGGAAACATTCGACCTCACTCAAATTAAGAAAAATTCGACCTCGCTCGAATCAAGTAAAATCTGACCTCGCTCGAATCAAGTAAAATTCGACCTCGCTCGAATCAAGTAAAATTCGACCTCGCTCAAATCAACTAAAAATTCGACCTCGCTCGAATCAACTAAAAATTCGACCTCGCTCAAATCAACTAAAAATTCGATCTCGCTCGAATTAACTAAAAATTTGACCTCACCTGAATCAAGTAAAGTCCGACCTCGCTCGAATAAAGTAAGGTTCGATTCCACCAAATTCCCAATTGAAAGACAGCGACTCATCACGAGAAAATTCGAAGATCCTTTTCAAAAGGGAAAAGAAAAAAGAAGATCCAGGGAAATACAGCCAAGACAAACTAAATCTTATTCAAAATTTACATACGCACAGCATTTTACAAAAGGACAAAACATGCCCCTCCAAAAAAAAAAACGAGCAACAACAAAGAAAAGAACAAAAAAAAAGTACCAAGAGATTATAGAAACTTCACTCTGCCTCATCTCACCCAGAACCATCATCATCAAAAGAGAGCCCATCTTCAACTTCAGCATCCCCATCGGCCCCCGGTGTCGCGGGATCATAGCCGCAGGCAAGACGAGCCTCGCGTGCCTTCAGACGAGCATCCTCAAAAGCGGCCTCAGAGATACTCCCAGCCGCCCATAAATCCTTATATATGTCTCGTCGTGCCTCAGCGTGGACCCACATCTCATACAAGCGGCGGGGGACAAAAACAAGGGCGGATTCTTGAGGGGACCGAGCCAACAACTACGCTTTCTCGGCTTCGAGGGCCACCACTTGGTCACCCAGATTTGAGGCATCTCGCTCAAGCACGCCAATCCACTCTTCGAACCTTGCCTCCCTCATCGCGTTCGTCTTCCTCTCAGCCTCTCACTCAGACCTGAGGACACGGGTAGTGTCTTCCACCGTCGCCACCCTTGCCACAGCCGCCACTCGTGCCCCCTCGTCCCTCTCCAACTCGATCATCTTCCTCTCCAGGTCGGTCACCTTATCCGTCCACTCTGCACTTAGACTAGCAACTCTAGCACCATTCTACTCGAGCTCGGCTCGCAAAGACGACACCTTCGCCTGAAGGTCCTCGCATTCCGCCGCAACCCCTTTGCCCACCTCGAGCTCCTCGTCTTTAAACCTGAGCAGCCCCTCGAGCTCGCTACATCTGCGGATAGACCGCATCAGATCGTCGTCCTTTTTATCCAACTCCTCCCTGAGGGAACGAGCATTACCAATCGCCCTAAGTTGCGTGTGCATCTCACGACACCTATCGCGATACCGGCGATACTTTGCGGCCATCTTATAAAATACACTAGCTTGTGTCTCAGCCCGGCGATCACTTTTGATCTCCAGCATGTAATTCTAAACAAAAAAAATCACAACGAAACGAGAAAAGGGAAAAATCAGCGAAAGCAATAGACAAAGCAAAGGAAGTAATGAAAGGAATCTCACCCTCAAGGCCATCTCGTCCACCCCGCGTGACAAACTAGAGTCTCTAATCTCCCGAAGAGCGCCGCTTTCAGCGGCGGAGCACAGAAGGTCGAATTGGGGCACCAAATCCACCGTATCCTTCAATAGGTTAACATCCGACGAGATTTTGAGCACACAGGAAGGACCTCCCACCCTCACATCGACCCTGGTAAAGCCTTCTTCGAAAATCTTCATGTCTTAAAGATCGATGTCTGAATCGGACTCGTAGTCATCCACCACCATGCCCTTCAACCTCTCATCGGTCGGGTAAGAGGCGGAGCCTGCTGAAAAGTTGATGGTCCACTCAGAATAGCTGTGGAGACCGCCGAATTCTACCTTGATGCCACAACGGCCCTTTCCACACCCAAAATGGGTGTCGCTTCTACTCCCAGGCCTGCACCGCCTCCGGTTTCAGACACGCCGAAACAGGGTCAACCCTCAAAAGTGCCTCAATCAAAAACTTCTCCTCTGACGTTATCCTCCGCCTTTTTGACGCGGTTTCTTCGCCATCACATTGAGAAAGTTTGCCCGCTAAACGAACAGTGGGGTCCGGAGTGCCCGACCGAGGAGCAACCTCCGTAGGACCGGATCTGGACGAAGATTCGATCTGCAAAATAGCCCGATTCTGGGCGCCCTCATCCGAAGCCGCCCCTAGTACGGGCCTAGCAGAAGCCGGCTGACGGAAAGCAAGAGCGGGAGCTCTCGCCCCTCTCTGACCTGTCGAGGATACATACGACCAAATCAAAACATAAGGCAAAGAAACACACAAAAGGCAAAGTAACAAAGAACAAGGCGAGGCGATTCACCGACGGAAGGTTTGCGCCCAAACTTCTCGTGGAAGGGCGCCCATGCGCGAATTCCCACCGTGTAAGGCAGAACCGAGATCACCCACTCGTGAATATCAGCAACTTGCAAAGGGGGTGGTCTCTCGGATGCAACAACATAAATAATCAATGAGATCCCTAGGGGAAAACGACCAACAAACATTGTAAGAAAGGAAAAGAAGACCTACGGGCAAAATTCCACGTCTCAGGGAACCTGGCGGGGTTAGACACCACATGCTCCGTGCAGACATAGAAGAAGCTCTCCCAGAAGCGGTGGTTGGTCTTGTCATCCATTCCGATTACCAGGATCTTAGTACCTCGGTGACGAAGATGTAGCATGGTGCCCCTATGAAAACTAGGGACGAAGAGATGCAGCAAGTGTCGAAGAGAAACTCCACGATCGGCCAACTCTGCATATTTGGCGAACATTAAGAAAAATTTGTAGATGTACGGGGTGAGCTGAGCCAGGCACACCTCGTAGAAACGGTAGAAGTCCTCCGCCAATGAGGGGAGGGGAAGCGTGTATCCAATAACAAAAGGATATTCATAAAACGCGCAGTATCTTGGGTGATGTAGGTGCACAATGTCTGAACCCGCTGGAACGAGTTCGATATGCTCGAGAATTCTCCATTTAACTTTGAATACCGCGAGCGCCACAGCATCCATGGTAGAAAGTACAGGTTCAGGCTCATCTTCAGCAATTCTATTGAAGCCACTCCTGGCCTTCCCCAGGCGGGGCACCACTTCATCCACCGTCAAAAAACTCTCGTCCTCCGCCAAACCCACTCCCTCTTCGAGGGAAGGCACAACATTTTCCGGTGTCGGAGCACCAATAACTCGGTCAAGGTTAGAAGAAGTATTGGCCATCACTTTGAATGATTATACAAATCGTGAATGTAAAGACAGAAGGGTAACAGCCACAAGGGTTGCCGGTGGAAAAAAGATATATGAAGAACTGGGGGAGAAGAACAAATACTTTTAGGATCTTCTTATGAATGATTTGGGAAACACTACATTCGAATGAGAAATTCTCTTATTTATAGAGACAAAAATACGCCGGTTTGAGAAACGAAGCGCCGCCTTTTTCAAAAATAACGGGAGAGGCACGGGAAATAATGCGACATAAGATGAATGTGTGACATAATGACACCTGACAAACTTAATGTGATTTTAATTGACACACTGGTCTGATGAAGCTCTCAAAACGTCACATCATCGCTCCGCTAAGAGGTGCTTGCCCATCACCCAAAACGCTCAAATTTCTCAAAGGTTTTCGAATTGATTAGGTCCTCCCATCGTGCTCTCCCAAGGGCGACCCCGACAGGCGGAGGGACAAACTGTATGGGTCAAAATTTGACCATATGAGAATGGCATAAAAAAGGAATGGCGAGGAGGCGATTAAGTCGTGATAGTAACTTACAAGGCACCATAATGACGAGCTACTCGGCCACGACCGATGTCAAATCATCAGAAGGCCTCTACGCCGTAGCACACGCAATGGTGCTTAAGGAGGTTGACCTAAAGCGCCAACGGCAGATCATATTACACTGGTTAAGGATCGTTGGGTAAGGGGCAACACCTAGTATATATACAGGATAAGAGAACGATGGAAGGGGACTTTTTTTTTTTTTTACTTTTTGAGTGCTCTCTAAGGGGAGTCTACTTAAAACTCAAAAGAAGGTTTAAAACCTTGTGGCAGATCTTTGTAGCCATCGTCATGGAACCAATAAAGATACATTTTCGAAGCCATTAATGGTGCATCTTCTTGTTCTTCTTTATCATACATTGTGGAGTAATAGTGTTGAGAATGTAAGTCCATTATTTACATTTGACATCTTTTACAATCTTAACGAGTTCTCAAGCTTAACCATATCCGATATTCATCATTTAATATTCTTCGATCTAGAATTAATTATTCTTGGCTAGGATTTACCCTTATCCTCTTATTAAATTGTTTAAGAAATGATTTAACACTTTTTTGATAAAACATGTACATGGGTTCAAATAAGATATCATTCACAGAATGAAACATGATTCTTCTCCAAAAAAAGGAAAAAGAAATGACGCGATGATTTTAAATAACAGTAATAAAAGTTGGTGCATAATGATGTTGTCTATCAGAAACAATCTAAACCAGTCTTTAATTATATGCTGATGCAACTTAGTGGATACATGTATTTTTCCTAAAAGTATCCTCATGGGACCTAGAATTCCACCAAATCAAAAACCTAAACTTAGATTTATTCAAGAAATGGAGATGATTTCTTCAAAGAATTTTATAGCTACTTGCATACAAATCTTTCCAAGAAGTAATGAGAAACTTTGACGTGACAGCTGATCAGTGGCGGAGGATCTCCGCGAAGAAGGTTCAAAAAGAAAAAAATTAAAAATAATTATAGCTAGTGGGAGTTGAACGTATGACCTTACAAAGGATTTGAACCCTCTTGATCACTAAACTAAATTTTTGAGTTGTGTCAAAGGAATTCAAAACTTAACATATAGAGATAAAAAAAATAGATTGTGCCTTATTTATACAGTGTAATTTTTCGACGAATGGGGTTCGGGTAAACCCCTTCCGCCCCTAAATCCGCCCCTGCAGCTGATGCTAAATTAGGGTGTTGGAATATGAAAATTATTAGTCTATATAATTCTTCTTTTTAGAGTATGATTGAATTTAAATGATTCATCTTGAAAATGTCAAATAGGAAGGTGGTTACTCAGAAAATAGTCAGTTTAATTGTAGCTACGATTTTAACCGAAGGCAAGTTGCTAAATGTATCCCTTTTAGGCTAATTAAGCTTATCCACAATTGTAATATGTAACCTATATGCTTTGGATGGTGAGGTCACACACTTCTCATAATTAGCAGAACAGAATGAAGAAAAGAAGAGCAAAACCTTAGTCACACATTCAATTATTTTATACATCATATGTTGACATGCCTTTCTCCCATGTGTGCCTCCAATAACCATGGCATCATATGATACTTGAACTTAGGTGTGCACATATAAATTTAAATATTTTTTTAAAATATAGCATTACTATACATGATCAAAGGAAGGAAGCATGGGTTCCCGTGCCCTCGGAAACCCCTGGATACTCCCTTGTGCGCATACAGCGAGGATCAAAGGAGATATTGTACATGTTGCATACTTCAGGTAAGAACGAGATGCCAATAGCCCAATATGTAGTCTCGCAATCGCGCATCACACGGGCGCTCTTTAATGGAACTTTACCCTTAGCTGGTGTGACCAAAAAACCACCAATCTCTCTTGTACGAAGATCAATTTTTTTCCTATACGTGCATTCAAACTGAAGTCACGTCAACAAAAACAAATGAATTTCCCAAAAAAAGCTGCTGCTTAGTGCTTATCGGTACCTAAGAGCTGGGATCCAGGACTCCATAGCCAATCTGTTTTGCAGTATCAATTAGCTTTTTTCCTAGACCAGCCATTTAGCTTTGTATCCTTTTTGGTGGCACAATATATAGACTGTTCGTCAATCGTCAGCAGACAACTCTGAAGACCAAAAGAATTAATCAAAAGGGTTCATTGAGTAGTTTTCACTTTGGTTTAATGTCAAAAATTCTAGGTTATCTCATTTTTATTGAAGCTTTTGATGACATTTTACACTATAATCAAGAACAGAACTTTGCTTAAAATGTGTCTGTTAATGATGATTTTGTATGTCCTCCAATAATAAAGCATTTCGAAGCTCACTAAACCGAAGATACATTATAATGTCTAGCAACATAAAGCTAAGATCCTCATTCAAAACAAACTCATACTTTTGTATCTTTCGGGTAACTTATAGTAAAGTTTATTTACTGACAATGTATATAACTTACACTCTTGGTAAAAGAAGCAAAAAATGACTCAGTAATATTTCAAGAAGAGAACATATCAAAGTTGTCTCTTTGCCTGGATTGAATACCACAACACAATGGCGCGAATTGGTTGGATTTTAGTGTTTTTTCCAGTCAAAAAAACTGCGATATCCAATGTACACTTCTGCTTGCTTTCTCTGCAATGCTTCTTTAGAGAGCCAAAGACCAGGCCCCTACACGTCCAAGAAACACCAACAGAAGTTACCTTAAACCTATAATATTCTCCGTTTAAATAAAAGATCAACAAACAAAATTGTAATTTAACTATGAGGTATATACCAAGAATATAAACTAAAACGATATGAACGTCCATGCGTTAAAGGGTGTGATGGAATGATAAAAGTTTGTAAAGTCACAGGTTTCGAGCAATGTGAATATGGAGTCCCTTTTCGGTATGGAGCCTAACCCCCCACCCCCCAAAAAAATGGGCTTTCAACGGCGCAAATCTAAATTAAGAAGACCAATGAAATTAACATGATACTGAAAGAAAACCCCTAAAACGACATGCATGTTCAACGAAAAATCATTTCTGAGAAAGCAAGAAACAATGTAGTAATTAGAGTATGGTTTTCTAAATCATCTATTGGATGTCTGCATACTGATGTCAAATCCATTTTTATGTTATTCTAAGGTCAAAATTCTTCTATGGGAGACTCGGCTAAACCTTTTATATTCAAAACCACTATACTTAAAGACCTGGGCGGATTTATAGGACGGAAGGGGTTCACTCGAACCTCCTTCGCCGGGAAATTATACTATACATATAAGGTTAAATTCATGTTGTAACTTTATATATTATTTTTTGAATCTTCTTGTCACAACACAAAAATATAACTCAATGATCAAGGTGGTTCAAAAACTTTTTCAATTCCCACTGGCCATAAATTCTTTAAATTTTTTAACTTTTCTTTTTTTGAACTCCCTTAGCGAAAATCGTGGATTTCCATACTAAGTCATTTCAGTTCAGAATATTTCGGTTCAAGAATCTATTTTCCTAATATTTCGCAGACCCCAAATGCAGAAAGAAGGTTAAAAGGATTTATACCCCTTCAATATTGACAAGTTGAGGACCACCACTAGATCCAACTGCTGTTTCATCATCCACTCTAACAGCAATGAACTTAGTAGGGGCCTCCCCATTCTTAGGCTCTCAAAATGAGCACTAAAATCCATCAAATATATTACTCTCCTTTCAAATTAGATCACACATTTCGTTTATCAAGAGAATATATTTTTTTATCATATAAACCTGAGAAAAATTGCAACATATAGTATTTCTAGTATAGTTTGTGAATATCCAAATTTTAGTTTTAAAATACTGAGTTGAGCTGGTCTAATTTAGCTTCCAAGTTTAGTTAAATTTAACTCTCGACAAGCGCAATGTGTCATCTAAATTAAAATAGAGGGAGTATCTGACATTCTAGTGGATGAAATGATCTATCAAAGAAAGTCATCTTGAAGATGACACAAAATCAAATGACGCATCCACGTGAAGAGAAATTTCAGAGCCGTTTACTCGTTGACAAAGATAAAATTATGGCCCTGGCAAGTAAGTTGAAAAGGTAAATACAACAGGGAGAATGAGCAAATAATTGTAGCCATTATGAGTCTATGACTCTCGAATTAGGATTCATTGAACAGAATGTAAAATTTCACATATCACACTCATATGGAATGGCTTCCATAAAGGAAATGGTGTTATAGCTTTACGTAATTTGGACAATCTAAAATTGGTTCAAAACCCCAATTCTGCGGATAAAAAATTAAAAATTACTCAAAATAGCAATAAGACAGTAAACTATTACATGGTAGTTGGTAAGTGGGAAGTACTAATAATAGGTGTTACAAAAGATTTTGAGGTGCAACTCTACCTCAAAAACTAGGAGGCAGGTCGGGTGTTCCCCGGTCGGTACGGTACGGTATTTAGACATTTTTGTTCAGTATTTTCGGTATTCGGTTTTGTAAAATGTTATACCAATACCGTCAATGATGAAGCCAGAAATCTTTTCAAGAGTATTTAAACTTGAAAGAAGATAAAAAAATTCCCCGACAAAGGGTGTTCAATACATGTTATATGCCTCTAAAATCTAATATTTTACCTATATATATACAGTGTAATTTTTTGATGAAGGGTGGTCAATTGACCACCCTTAGAAGAGCATAGCTTTGCCCCTGAATACCGTTCCTAATTAAACTCGGTATGGTTCGACTATTTTCCTTTCGATTTCTGTTTATTCGGTTCGGTAACTTCGGTTTATTCGGTTTGACTACTAACTAGTGCATAGAGCCATAGACGGTAATACTATTAATTAAAGTACTCAAAAATACATAACTAAAAACGTTTGTTAACAAAAGTTTTGTCCAAAACTAACATATACCAACCTAGAGAGTGAAAACATAGAGAAATGTCTTGTTACTTGCTTAGAGTTAATTGATGAACTTAGAGAATAAAGGGAAGTAACATTTTAGATTTCTTATACTTATGTTATAATTAATGAAATGTGTATTGTGTAATATAATATATATTTCGGTACGATATCGGTATTTTTCATTTTAAAATACTAAATACCATACCTAATATCATTTTATTTTAAAACGTAAACCAAATACCATACCGAATATCAAAATATCGAATACCGAATACCAAAATTTTCTATTTCTATACAATAATTCGGTATTTATCAAATTATGCACAGCTCATGTATTGTTGAAGGCCATATAAAGAGACAACTGCTCAATCCCTCGACCAATGTGGGACAATCTGACGTTGTCGCCTGGTACACCTAGGGCTGGACTTCTAATGAGTGGCTTAATATTGGGTTAACCAAGAATATGAATAATTATTTTTAAGAAAAAAGGAACAGGAATAAGTTTGGCTTTGATACAATGTGAAGAAAATAAACATTAAGTGATCATGCTCAACTATGTCTTATAAAAAGATTAAGCGGGTGTTGCAAATATAATTTGAGTATTTCACCCAGAGTCGAATCCCACAGGGAATTAACCTATCAATTATAGTTGTTAGACTCACTTGATTCTTCGTAATCAACTTCCCAAAGGTTGAGAATAACAATTTGTTGGTATTTTTACTAAGTAAAACTGAATGAAATTAAGGAGACTAAAAGATAACTAATACTGAGTTGTAAACAAATGCGAGAAGGATCTAAGGTTATAGTTTTCCCCGCTGATGAAATCCCTTCTTGTATATTTCCTATTGTTTGGCCTAATTATCTCTATCAATCATGAGCACTCCTGCTACCGTAAATCTCTCCCGAGTAATTACGACAATTTACTAGACGCACTCTCCCGAGCTACGCTAGCTTGGTTTTATTATATCTCACTTTAGATTGCACCCAAGGTATCGTTATCCCTAATCCAACTTTTAAACCTCGGTTATGGATCCCTCCTATAATTTGGGAGTGGTGTTGTTCAACAACTACCTAAATATTCACTCTCTCCCGAGCAGATACATACTAAATAGGCACAGCTAATTGAGGGCCCTTCAATCAACTACAATAAGAACTTAGTTGAACAAATAGAGATTGAAACCAAGCAAACTATATTAATATAACAAGATGTTCATCCTCAACGGGTTCCACCAAAACCTTAGACTAAATAGGTTAGCTACTCATAATTGTACTGAAAATAACAATAGAAGAATTCATCAACAATGACAAAAATACAAGGAAGAGAGATGAGATTTGATTCCCAATTGCCCTCCTTGCCTCTTGCCTTTGCTTTTCTTGAAGAAGACTCTAAACCTGATTAATTCCCTCTTTTGGGCGAGTTGAACCTTATATAGGTTAAGTGGAATTTCCCCAAACTTCCAATTCTACCCCTGAAAAATAACGCATTCGACTGGACTAGCGTGCCCGAGCTAGTCATCGCACTACTGGGCGCCCTAATGGCTAAACATTCTGCCTAGGGATCGCTGGACCAGCGCGGTCGCGCTAATGGGCGCGCTTAGACCGCGCTAGTGGACTTGTCATCTGTCCCAGCGATTTTCTTCCTTCTTTTCACACGTTAAATACTTCAAGGGGCCTTTCTCCTTCAATTTGGCTCCAAACACCATCTTAGGTCCTCATAAGCGCATTTTACTCCTGCGAAACATAAAATCAACAATTAAAGCCATTTTAACATCATTTCACATTCCTAGACAGTGAAGCATCATTAAGTTGGAGTACAAATATATACTAAACTACATGAATTTAGCCTATTATCAACACCCCATACTTAAATCATTGCTAGTCCTCGAGCAATCTACTAGACTCTACAAAGGTCCTTTAATCAAGAATTTCCCTAATATGTCACACCACGAACATATTACAGGAGTTATACCTAGCAATGTAACATCCATGCCTCAAGGGTCGACTCTCACACACCATGCAATATTCCTACACAGAGGTCAAGACTTACCTTTCCGTCATGAATCAAGTGCCCTCACATCACACACATGAGAGTAGTTCCACAAGAATAATATTAAGAACATGTAGGAACTCAAATAGAAAGAATTCACTCTCTCGGAAAGAACATTCATATGGCATAAAGATACACCATAGGCTTGCCCGTAGTGTAATACTCTACTAATCGAGCCCATTCAGTCTAAGATCCATTAGGTCTTCATTTGGTTGTAATGTAGGCTAAGGGACGGGTTGGATATATTTAGATATAGTGATTAACCTCCCTAAGCAATTTTAATACAATTACTTTAGCTTTCAGACCATTCTTATGCTCGGCCAGAATTTCCACCACACTTCTCTTTATATTTACCCCAAACTCCCTTAGGTGCAAATTTGGGTAAGGTTTGTAATGTGGTTACCAAAGAAACATGCTTATAAGCTCAAAAGGGTTAACTATGCTAAATTACAATCAGTTTGATACCCTTTTATATCTGGCTTAACAAAGAAATGCATATATCACTTCTAAGACTGAACGAACTACTATTTTGCTTTTCAAACACACAGGGCAACTTCTAGGCATCGAATGTGGACATAGAATACAATGCGACACCTCACGCACATATGGCACATGACTCACTCCAGATTAGCTTATCAAGACACTCTCACCGAGCATTCAAGTCAGTTACAACATACAAATTTAAGGCATTCCACAAGAATCAACAAATGAGCCTAAGCGTCACACTCTAGGGTCTTTTGTGTTCGGGTGTAACAACGCTAAGGGGTGCTTCTCTTATTTCAGCTCCTTGCCCAAAACACCTAACAACTAAAAATAAAATAAAAAACTAACTATACACGGTTCAAGCTAAATCCTTGGAAAAGAACTGCGGTCAAAAGAAAAACCAAGGGGGAGTTGCTACACTACCTAAAAAGAAAATAAAAAATCTTTTTGGCGTTTTATTTGGACTAGCTTCCCTCAAGAAAACTGCCTAAGAAGTCCGTCATCAGGAAGAGTCCACTCTATTTTCTATTTTTTTTTAGTGGTCGACTTAGACTCTCAAGAACCCCGTCGAAAGGGATCCGTCGTCGGGCCAAGACGAATTAATTAATTACACTACTATTTATAATCACAAACACATAAGCAAAAACAAATCAAAAGAAAATAATGAAAACAACTAACAATTATGCTAATTCACAAGAAAAATAAAGAAAACAACTACCCATTTTTTATCTACATATACACATGTACAAGGGAATACTTCCCCCACCCCACACTTAATATGAGGACATGTCCCTATGTAAATCAAAATAAACAGAGAGGTAAGGGGACTTCCCTGAAAACTCAACCCTGGTCGGAAATTGTCCTTGGGTCCAAATGACAAGCGCGACCCAGGGCTCGGAGTAGGCCCATGATTTTCTTTTTAGATTTTTTCTGTTGGGTAGCTACGGCATCAACTCGCGCACCCAGTTCTGTGACTGAAGTCTGCAGTTCCACCATGTCCTGCTCAAGATGATCTAGCCTATAACTCCGACGGGCCCTAGATGAGCCCTCCACATCATCATCCTGCGCCTGAGTGGGTTGCTCCTCCTCCATATGTTCTTGCTCCTCCTCCACATTTTGTTGCGCCTCCTCCTCAGCTTCCTCATTCGACTCATTCTCCTCCTCATCATCATCAACGGACATTGCTTCCTTTCCAATAGTGACCCTATTAGCTCTGAAGGAGTGCGTCATTGGCACTCTGCCATCCACCGCCAAGTTTCCTGGTACCCCAGTTGTAAGACACAATCGAGTGACAAGATATGGGAAAAAGAAGCCATACCTCTGAACTTTACTGCGGACAAAAATCTCCTCATGCATGAGCTTGGCCACGTCAAAGTCGCGGCCGTCATAAAGCACCAAATCAAACACCCACGAGGAATGTTCACCTCCGAGGTGTTGTGGGATGGGAGTAAGCGATTGTTGATAAGGTGGAGCTAGCATTTAGCTTCAAAGGTGAGGGTTGAAGAGTGAAACTTCTTCCCGTACTTGTACCACTTTATATCTGCGTTCGGGACACAAATGGTTGGGAGGAACGTTTCCCACTGAGTATAGCGCTGTCCATATGCCTCATAGCTGTTCTCGTACATATCTACGGGGCCTGGAAACCGGTAAAACGTCCGAATGGCCTCCACAGAGGCGTTTACCTGCTTCTTCCTCACTGTTACCACATGATTATTGTGTTCCGGGAAGTTTGCATAAAACTCTCTCACTATCATGGCACTAGCCTCATCAGGCTCCTTAAAGAACATATCTAGTCTCCTCTGCATCAACTCATTATACATTCTTTGGCAGTAACGCCAAAGTGAGTCCGTGTCTATTCCACGTTCAAGTATGGCTGCCTTTGATTCCTTTGCCGCAAACCTATCCTGGGCCTTAGCGGATACAAATTTATTGTTGTTGAAGGGCCGAGTGTCAACGGACCTCCTTGTCCTTCCGGAGGAAGAACCTGCTTGTCTGCCTGAGGAGGAGCCGGTGGCTTGACGCTTTCGGGGAGCCATTGTACGTACAAAAAGCACGTCATGAATTCAACACCAACGAGGTGACCCAATGTGGTTACTCAGACTTCACCTTACAATTGGTCACAATAACTGTCCTTTAGTGAGGCATTTACACAAACACATGGTGGGCATTATTCACCGGAGCTCCCATTTAACAAGTTGAAGCCCCAACTTCCACCACAATTTCCCAAACATCACCCCAATTAAATCAATACATACCACACCCCCAAATACCATCACCCACCAGTAAGAATCATACAATACTAAGTATTTCTATTAAATAAGAAGAAAAAGCTACAAATTTTAACAAAGGTAAAAAAGTAAAAACTACAAAGAAAAAAAGAAAAAAAGTAGACAAATACCTGTGGTGTGAAGGGAGTGAGAAGTGTAGGGGAGGGCTGGGTGTTGGTGGAAGAACAACCTGAGGTGTGTGTGAGTGCTTGAGCTTGATAAGGGAGAAGGGTTCCTTTTTTCTTCTTTATTTAGGAGAAGGAAGAAGAAGGGTTTGAGAAGAAGAAGAGTTTTAGGGGAGTGGGGTAAGTGGGAGGACGTAGGGGGGAATGGGGATTGGTTTATGTTTTGGGTAAAATAAAAAAAATAATTAAACTTAAAAGAAAACTTACCTGGTCGCGACAGGACTAGCGCGGTCACTAGTGCGGCTATAGCGCGACCGCGCTAGTGGGGACTGAACGAGGCAGAACAAAAGGCCATTAGCGCAGTCACTAGCGCGCTCATAGCGCGCTCATAGCGCGACCGCGCTAGTGGCAGTAAAACGAGGCATAACAAAAGGCCATATGCGCGGTCACTAGCGCGCTCGCGCTAGTGTAGAGAACTTGAAGCAATGCGCTAGGCCATTAGTGTGACCACTAGCACGGTCGCGCTAGTCCAAGCCTCACCACACTTCATTTTTCTGACTTTTTCCTTGGGATGGCTTGAGTCCACCCTTTGCCCGCGCACACCTGCATATGTTAGTACTTAACAACAAATTCAACTATTCATCACCTATGCTATAACACTACACATTGGGTTGCTTCCCATGAAGCGCCTGATTTAACATCGCGGCACGACGCAGAATGAGCGCATTTACGGCTCGCTCGACCTCTGAGGTTCATCAAGAAGCACCACAGACACTTCCTCGTTCTCGTCCATCCCCACATACAGTTTCAATCTCTGCCCATTAACTCTGAAGGTGTGGGCACCTTTTTCAAAATCAATCTCTACAGCACCTAAGGGAAACACTTCGACCACACGAAATGGTCCAGACCAACGGGACTTGAGTTTACCCAGAATAAGTCTCAATATTGAGTTATAGAGCAGAACCATATCTCCGGGTTTGAAATTTCGGTCCACAATGTTCTTATCGTGTAACCTCTTCATTCTCTCTTTATACAGCCTCGTGCTTTCAAAGGCAAGATATCTGAATTCATCCAACTCATGCAGTTCAGTGACTCGACTTGTGCCCGAAGCATCAAGATCCATATTTAACTGTTTCAGTGCCCACCAAGCTCGATGTTCCAGTTCTACTGGTAGGTGACAGGCCTTTCCGAACACGAAATTGTATGGCGACATACCAATTAGCGTTTAAAATGTAATTTTGTATGCCCATAGTGAGTCATCAAGCTTTTTCTCCCAATCAGTTCTTGTGATGTTCACCGTTTTAGTCAGCACACTCTTGATTTCTCGATTTGACACCTCAACCTACCCACTCGTCTGAGGGTGATAAGGGGTTGCCACCTTGTGGTGCACATCGTACTTAGCTAATAGCTTTTCGAAGGCACGGTTGCATAAATGAGTGCCTTCGTCACTGATGATGGCCCTTGGGATCCCAAAATGGGTGAATATGTTTTTCTTCAAGAATCCCACTACCACCCTTGCGTCATTGGTGGGGAGTGTTGGAGCTTCCACCCATTTGGACACATAGTCTACAGCAACAAGTATGTACTTATTTTCATAAGAGCTAACGAAGGGACTCATAAAGTCAATCCCCCATACATCAAACACCTCGACCTCTTGGATTGGGTTCATGGGCATCTCATGGCGACGGGATATGTTCCACGTCCATTGAAACTCATCGCAGCCCTTCACCCATTGGTGGGAATCTTTGAACACAGTTGTCCAGTAGAATCCGGCCTCTAGAACTTTGGTTGTTGTTAGAACTCCTCCAAAATGCCCTCCATACGCTGATGCGTGACACGCCTGCAAAACAGAAAATTGTTCTATCTCGGGGACGCACCTCCAGATCATATTGTCAATACAGATTCTAAACAGGTGAGGTTCATCCCAGTAATAATTGCGGCAATCACGATAAAACTTTTTCTTTTGGACAGATGAGACTTCATAGGGCTCAATACCACTTTCCAGGTAATTTGCAATGTCTGCATACCATGGCACCTCCTCCATGCTCGTGGCGGGTAGCTGCTCGTCTGGAAAGGTTTCCAGAATATCCTCTACTTCCACTGCATTTTCAGCGCCTTCAAGTCGCGGCAGATGGTCCGCGACTTGGTTCTCCGTGCCCTTGCGGTCATGAATCTTTAGATCGAATTCTTGCAGTAGCAGCACCCGACGAATTAGGCACGACTTGGATTCTTTCTTCTCAATCAAATACCTGAGGGCAGCATGATCAGTGTAAACAATCACTTTCGAGCCGATCAGGTATGACCAGAACTTGTCAAAGGCGAACACTACTGCCAGCATCTCTTTTCCGGTCATCGTGTAGTTCAGTTGAGCTCCACTCAATGTCCTACTTGCGTAGTAGATCGGGTGCATTATATTTTCTTTTCACTGTCCTAACACTGCTCCCACTGTGTAGTCACTGGAATCACACATGAGCTCGAATGGTTGCTCCCAGTCGAGAGCAACAATGATCGGGGTCGTGACTAGCCTCTTTTTCAACTCCTCAAAAGCCACCCTACAATCATTAGAAAACACAAAAGGGTTATCTTTTTCGAGCAACTTACATAGGGGGTTGGCTATTTTGGAGAAGTCTTTGATGAATTTTTGGTAGAACCCGGCATGCCCAAGGAAGCTCCTTATCGCTTTAACCGATGTGGGAGATAGAAGCTTTGCAATCACATCTACTTTGGCACGATCCACCTCAATTCCTTTTCTTGACACCAAGTGCCCCAAGACTATCCCCTATTATACCATGAAATGGCACTTTTCCCAGTTAAGCACAAGGTTCGTCTCAATACACCGCTTCAGCACTCGGGTCAGATTAGCTAGGCACTCATCGAATGAATTTACCACCATTGAGAAATCATCCATGAACACCTCCATGATATCCTCAACCATGTCAGTGAATATGTCCATCATGCACCTTTGAAATGTGGCGGGTGCATTGCATAATCCAAAGGGCATCCTTCTGAAGTCAAAGATCCTGTAGGGACAAGTGAATGAGGTATTTTCTCTGTCTTCCGGGGCAATGGAAATTTTGTTGTACCCGAGTACCCGTCCAGAAAACAAAAGTGAGACCTCCCTGCCAGTTTGTCGAGCATTTGATCGATGAAGGGAAGTATGAAGTGATCTTTACGGGTGGCAAGATTTAACTTTCTGTAGTCCATGCAAATTCTCCAGCCAGTGACGGTCCTTGTGGATATCAGCTCATTGTTGTCATTTTTTACAACCGTCATGCCACCCTTCTTAGGAACACATTGTACTGGGCTGACCCGGTTGCTGTCAGATATGGGGAAAATGATTCCCGCATCTAACCACTTTATGATTTCCTTCTTCACCACTTCCTTCATGTTTGGGTTCAGCCGCCTTTGATGTTCCCTGGAAGGTTTATGCCCCTCTTCCAGCAGGATTTTGTGCATACAGTATGCCGGGATGATCCCCTTTATGTTTGCCATGGTCCACCCAATGGCAGTCTTACACTCATTGAGTACCTATAAAAGCTGTTTTGCCTGCACATCTAACAAACTTCATGAGATAACAACAGGTAAAGTAGAGTTGGGTCCTAGAAACGCGTACCTGAGATGGGCTGGCAATGGATTCAATTCCAGCTTGGGTGGTTCTTCAACTGACGGCTTGGCTGGCGGAGTTTCTCTCTTTTCTAAGTGTAGGGGCTCGAATTCCAGTGACCTCGGCCACACGCCTTTTCCCTCAAGAGCCAACACCCATTATGCCAATTCCTCCTCATTTTTCGCATCCAAATTCATCAAACATGCAGCAAGGGGGTCCTCAATAGTCAAGGACTCATCATCTTTCTCCAGCATCACATCCACTGCATCAATAAGAGAACAGTTGGTGAATTCAATTGGTCACCTCATGGATTTCTGCACATTGAATATGATTTCCTCGTTGTTCAATCTCATCTTGAGCTCCCCAGTTTCACAATCAATGAGGGATCGCCCAGTGTCCAAGAATGTCCTTCCCAAAATTATGGGAATCTTCTCATCCACTCTGCAGTCCAGTATCACAAAATCTACAGGGAACACAAACTTCCCTACCTGCACCAATACGTCATCGAGAATGCCTGATGGTCTCTTTACCGTCCTGTCTACTAGCTGCAACAACATACGGGTCGGTCTAGCTCTACCAATCCTCAACCTCTTGTAGATGGACAGGGGCATAAGATTAATGTTGGCCCCTAAATCACAAAGTGCCTTGGCAAAGGCAAAGTTACCAATGGTGCAGGGAATGGTGAAACTCCTTGGGTCAGACAGCTTTTTCGTAATTGGTCGGGTCACAACGGCACTGCAGGTCTGGGTAAGGGTCACTGTGGCCAAGTCTTGGAAGTCGAATTTTCGAGACATCAAGTCCTTCATCATTTTGGCATAACCAGGCATCTCCTTCAGAGCATCAATCAAAGGAATATTTACCTGTATTTGTTTCAACATATCCAAGAACTTTTTATACCACTCATCTTTCTGGTACTTGTCCAGCCTCTGTGGGAATGGTGCTCGAGGTCTCTTCTTCCCAATGATTTGGGAATTTCCTTTATCAGACACTACCTCTATCACCGGTTCTTGGGCTGTCTCAGCTTCTTTCTCAGCCTCAACTTGCGTGCTGGGTTCTTCCTGGGTAGGCTGCACTGTAACCTCAGTCAGTTTTGTTGAAACATCAAATTCAATGGGTACTGGTACCACTGTCTCAGCCTGTCTATTTTCCCGAGCTCTTTCCTACTCCAAGTCTAGGTCCCTACCATTTTGTAGACTCACCGCCATTAGCTGCTTTGGACCCTGATCTTTAGGATTTACCTAAGTGTCAGCAGGCAATGTCCCAAGAGGACGATTATTCAAAGACATCAAGATCTGGACCATTTGCACTTCAATATATTTTATAGCAGACTCATGTGCATCTACTCTCTCACTTATTTTTGCAGTTGACCCAGTAACCTGCTGCATCATTGCTTCAAGACTGGAAAACCCATCTTCATGTCTCCCACCATGTTGTTGCTGAGGGGGGTGATAAGCCTGTTGTTGATTTTGATTCTGATTATTGTACCCCTGTGGCCTTTGGTAAGGCGCCACATTACCCTGCGGTCGCATGGCTCCCATGTTTCCACTGTTGTGTGATGTTGAACTGGCATGTATGGTTGATTTTGTTGGCCCTAATTCTATCCACCTTGTCACTAACCCCCATAATTCGACACATAGTTCATTTTCAAGGTAGTGATGTTGATTACATTCAGCATTCCACTGATTACCAAGTGGCTGACTAATGCAAGATGTGCATAAGCCCCCATTGGTTGTATCCACAATATGTACCTGCTGCTTTTGCTCTGACTCCTCCACCTTTTTGGTTAGTATGCTCATCTGTGTTATCAAGGTGGCCATATTTTCAGCAAGATTGTTGGATGGATCGAAGGGCACTGAGTGAACTACCGGAGTAATGGGTGCATTCCTGGTTGCCCACCCTGAATTCTGCGCCATTTTATCAAGCAGGATTTGGCTCTCTCTCCATGTTTTGTTCAAGAATGCTCCACCAGCTGAAGCATCTACATTTGCCTTTACAGTATCCGCCAGACCCATATAGAAACGTTGCCCCAACATTTGCTCTGGAATACCATGGTGCGGACAAATAACCAACATTCCTTTAAATCGTTCACATGTTTCCTGCAATGTTCCAGTTGGCTTCTGCCTGAAGCTCAAGATTTTATCAATTTGTTGAGCTGTCTTGTTGGGTGGATGGAATTTGTTCACAAACTGCTTAACTAACTCCTCCCATGTGGTAATGGAATTAATGGGGAGCGAGTTTAGCCAAGTCTGGGCTGCTCCTGTCTCTGAGAATGGAAACAACAACAGTTTTATTGCTTCCTGAGTGACGTTTGGCTGCCTTTGAGTTTTGCAAATCGACAGGAAATTCTTCAAATGTTGTTGGGGATCCTCAATGTATGACCCCAAAAATAGTCTCTTATTCTGCAGCAAGTGCAACATATTGTTTGTAATCTAAACGGACTCGGTCTGTATCTGAGAGACTACTATCGCAGTGGTCAAATTCTCTGTCGTGGGTTGTGCTCAGTCATATAAAAGAGCCTCTGGCACAAGAGGTGCCACTATCTGCGCAAATGGGTCTACCACGTCGTCCCCATTGTTGTCCGTGTTGTTTAGATCTTCCATGTCGGGTTCAAATTGTTCAATTGATGGTTGTTGTTTTCTTTTCCGGTTGGCCCGGTTCAAGGCCTTGAAAACTTTCTCGGGGTCTGATAAGGCTTCAAATACTTCACCAGTTCTCGATGAGTTTCTAGGCATGCACCTGTACAACCAAGTTAGCAAACGTTAAAATTTCAATGTATAGATGAAAATTGAAGAAAATTGACTATACTTAAGAATTTTGTATTTCTTCAAACAGTAATTGATAAAACCGTTAATTCCCCGGCAACGGCGCCAAAATTTGATCACGCTCAACTATGTCTTATAAAAGGACTAAGCGGGTGTTGCAGATATAATCTGAGTATTTCGCCCAGAGTCGAATCCCACAGGGAATTAACCTATCAATTATAGTTGTTAGACTCACTCGATTCTTCGTAATCAGCTTCCCAAAGGTTGAGAATAATAATTTGTTGGTATTTTTACTAACTAAAACTGAATGAAATTAAGGAGACTAAAAGATAACTAATACTGAGTTGTAAACAAATGCGAGAAGGATCTAAGGTTATGGTTCGCTGATGAAATCCCTTCTTGTATATTTCCTATTGTTTGGCCTAATTATCTCTATCAATCATAAGCACTCTTGCTACCGTAAATCTCTCCCGAGTAATTACAACAATTTACTAGACGCACTCTCCCGAGCTACGCTAGCTTGCTTTTATTATAGCTCACTTTAGATTGCACCCAAGGTATCGTTATCCCTAATCCAACCTTTAAACCCTCGGTTATGGATCCCTCTTATACTTTGGGAGTGTTGTTGTTCAACAACTACCCAAATATGCACTCTCTCCCGAGCAGTTACATACTAAATAGGCACAACTAATTGAGGGCCCTTCAATCAACTACAATAAGAACTTAGTTGAACAAATAGAGATTGAAACCAAGCAAACTATATTAATATAACAAGATGTTCATCCTCAACGGATTCCACCAAAAACCTTAGACTAAATTGGTTAGCTACTCATAATTGTACTGAAAATAACAATAGAAGAATTCATCAACAATGACAAAAATACAAGGAAGATAGATGAGATTTGATGTCCAATTGCCCTCCTTGTCTCTTGCCTTTGCTTTTCTTGAACAAGACACTAAACCTGATTAATTCCCTCTTTTGGGCGAGTTGAACCTTATATAGGTTAAATGGAATTGCCCCAAACTTTCAATTCTACCCCTGGAAATAACGCGTTCGACTGGACTAGCGCGCCTGCGCTAATCATCGCGCTACTGGGCGCACTAATGGCTAAACATTCTGCCTGGGGATCGCTGGACTAGCGCGGTCGCGCTATTGGGCGCGCTAAGACCTCGCCAGTGGACTTATAATTTGTCCCAGCAATTTTCTTCCTTCTTTTCACACGTTAAATACTCCAAGGGGCCTTTCTCCTTTAATTTGGCTCCAAACACCATCCTAGGTCCTCATAAGCGCATTTTGCTCCTGCGAAGAAATCAACAATTAGAGTCATTTTAACATCATTTCACATTCCTAGACAGTAAAGCATAATTAAGTTGAAGTACAAATATAGACTAAACTACGTGAATTTAGCCTATTATCATTTAGCCTAGCTAAATCACAAAATCCACCTCATAACATCAAGATTGTCCAAGACCGTACAAAATCAACAATCCATTCCCTCGATCAACAACAATCTAATAATAATTTTTTTTAAGAAAGTTGAGGCAAAATCCGATAAATTTTCTCAAAGCATACATTTGCAGATATTAGCGTGAAATGAGTTTATATAAATTAACAGCGTGAGAAATCATATAGCCAGACCCACCTTGCTAAGGACTGAAGCATTAATTGTTGTAATTGTTGTATCCATTTCCAAACAATCCAAACATCACAGTTCTTGACTAGAAGCGTCCAACATTGACAGTGACATCTTAGACAACAATAATAAATTAAGTGTAATCTCATATAGTAGGGTTTGAGAAGCGTAGAGTGCACGCAAACCTTATCCTAATAAACTCCGACTCATTGACAGTGACATCTCAGACATACACTCAGTGGCGGAGTCAGAATTTTCATCAAGGGGTGTCAAAATATAAATATTAGATACATCGAAAAGTCAAGAGTAATCAACATATAATAAATTTACATCAAATAAAAAAAATTATCTAACTATATAGTGTAATTTTTCGACGAAGTTCAATGTGGCTCCGCCACTACATACACCTATATATTCTCTTCACCACCCTTCCTTTCTTGAAGCAATTCAACACCGCTGCATACTCTCAAACAAAAGGTAAAGTAATAAGAAAAACCAAGCTTTCCTTTGTTCCCACTAAAACTTCCCTTTCAATACAATATTTAAAAAGAATGAAGTTACCACCCCATTTTTTATTGAAGCAAAATGACTTACTGCTGAAATTGATTATATTCATTCTCTGCAGTTGTTCAAGCAACAAAAATAAACTCTGCTGTAACTATCATCAGTTTGCCACCCCTGCAGTTTCTACCCCCTCAAGTTTGTCACTGAATTATTTAGCATTGAAACAATTACAACTTGAAGGGTACCTTAATTTTGACAACTTAGAACATGCAGCCAAAGACTTTGGTAATAGATGCCACTTCGTTCCATTAGCAGTTTTGTACCCAAAATCAGTTACTGATATCTCTTCCACCATTAAACATGTCTTTAAAATGGGTTCCAAAACTGACTTAACTGTTGCAGCTAGAGGCCATGGCCATTCTCTAGAAGGTCAAGCTCAAGCTTATCAAGGAGTAGTGATTAGTATGGAATCACTACAAACACCAGCAATGAAATTCAAGACTGGAGAGCTGCCTTATGTTGATGTATCTGCTGGAGAGCTTTGGATAAATATCCTGCGTCAAAGTCTTAAACTTGGGCTTGCACCTAAATCTTGGACTGATTATCTTCACCTCACAGTTGGTGGCACTTTGTCTAATGCTGGAATTAGTGGACAAGCTTTCCGCCACGGACCGCAGATCAATAACGTCTACCAACTTGAAGTTGTCACTGGTATGTTCATGCACAACCGTCTTAGAGGCTGTTTGAGCAAGCTCAAATTAGTTTATGAGCTCTTTTTGGCGTGTATATACTCGTATGGTAACATAAAAAGTGCTTACAAGTCAAATATCTATAACAAAAGTCATAAATTGATCACCTCTATTTAATATTGGAAACCTACGCTTCCTCCATTTTATTAGTATGAACATATATTTTGTTGGCATAATATATTGGGACACCTGAATTTGACACTTTTTGTTTAATACATATAATATACCTAAACTGGTTTTGATCTTGATTACCCCCTTCAACTAGGAAGTTTGCTAGACTTCGCCACCCTGAATGACCTCAGTCCAAGGAAGGGTGATGCACCCGCTGCCACATAGATATTTTTTGTCCATGTGGTATTTTTAATAATAAAATATATATTTTTACCTTTTAAATTATTAATATTTTAAAATTATTTTTACAAGCCAAATCTGTAAAACAAAAAACATATTTGGAACTTTATAATATTAGCTTTTTTTTGTTTTAGCTAAACACAATGGAGTTTCATCCAAGTTTTTTTATACATGTTTGGCCTGAAAAAGAAAAGAAATACGCATGTGAAATAAATTGTTATCGCATCTAAAGATGAAATACAAAAATACAAAGTTGAAATATATCATTTTAGCTTTAAGAATTGCATTTGACAAAAATAATGGAGTTTTAACAAATTTCTTTAGATTTCGCGGAAAAAAAGAAGAATAAAATTAAACACTTAAAATAAATATCTTGCATCTAAAGGAGAAAGATAATTTGGGCGAAAACATGTTACCCGACTAAAAATAATTGATTTTAGTTTAAGTCTTTTTTCTTTTTTACATATTTGACTAAAAAGAAGAAATACAATGTAAAATAAATAGCGACTGCACCCGGAAAAAAAATAAAATTACAAATTGAGGTAAAATATGTGTGGTAAATTAAGAAGTTAGGAATAATACACAGTTAGAACCCAAAAAAAAATCGTAATATAAGATTATATGACAATTAACGGTTGAAAAATATCTCATTTAGAAGTTGATTTTTTGATTTATCATAACTTCCACGCGCCTAAAAGAGAGTCTATCCACTCTTTTTGCCATGTCAATGTTCAGGGGGCGAAGGCTATCAAATAACCAAATTCGTAGGGTAATTAAGACCAAAAATAGTTCTAAGTGTGTACTGAATAAAAGGTGTGAACTTCATGAAGTAATTAAGACAAAACATTTGTTCAATGGAAAAAAATATCTCTTGTTGTAGGTAAAGGAGAGGTGATTACTTGTTCAGAGGAGCAGAATGCAGACTTGTTTCATGGTGTACTAGGAGGACTGGGGCAATTTGGCATTATTACCAGAGCAAGGATAGCTCTTGAAACAGCACCTAAACAGGTATTCATTTAACTCCAATTACCAAAGAAGTAAGATTACTTTAGGAACAAAACGAAAGGGAAAAGAAGAAAACAAAAAACAAGATCATTTAGCATTGATAAGCTTTACTTATTGACAGGTCAAGTGGATTAGAGTGCTGTATTCAGATTTTTCCATATTTTCCAATGATCAAGAGCACTTGATATCAACTCAGGATACATTTGACTATATTGAAGGGTTTGTCATTATCAACCAAACTGGATTATTGAATAGCTGGATGTCTACTTTCAATCCTAAAGATCCATTTCTAGCCAGCAATTTCAGTTCTGAAGGTAGACTTTTGTTCTGCCTAGAAGTTGCCAAATACTTCAATCCAGAAGACACTGATAGTATTGATCAGGTAAAAATATTTTACAATCATATCAAACTTTGACAATTAATGTTCATATTGACACATGTTTCTTATATATATATATATAGGATATTGATGTTCTCTTATCAAAGTTGAATTATATCCGATCCACGTTGTTCCTATCAGAAGTCACCTACGTGGAATTCCTCGACAGAGTGCATGTCTCTGAGATGAAACTCCAAGAAAAAGGGTTGTGGGATGTTCCTCATCCTTGGCTAAATCTTCTAATACCAAAAAGCAGGATTCTTGAATTTGCACAAGTAGTTTTTGGCAAGATTCTTACTGACACTAGCAATGGTCCTTTACTCATCTATCCTGTCAA
Organism: Nicotiana paniculata; assembly: GCA_005239505.1. Classification (NCBI taxonomy): domain Eukaryota; kingdom Viridiplantae; phylum Streptophyta; class Magnoliopsida; order Solanales; family Solanaceae; genus Nicotiana; species Nicotiana paniculata. The sequence continues at coordinate 10,614 of ML326213.1, read as the reverse complement.
CAAATCAAAGTAATAAAAATCTTCATAAATAACCAATCTACTTAGAGAAATATGCATTGTGTTAATTGTTTAATTTCTGTTATAGGTGGAGAAAAGGAACATCCATGGTCACCCCTGACGAAGATGTTTTTTATCTGATCGCGTTCCTATCTTCTGCTATGCCATCTTCAACAGGAAACGATGGACTAAGACATATTCTTGCTCAGAACAAAAGGATACTCAACTTTTGTGAAGAAACAAATATCGGACTGAAACAATATTTGCCAAATTACAAGACTCAGGAAGAGTGGAAGGATCACTTTGGTCAACAATGGGAAGCATTTGCTACAAGGAAATCTACATATGACCCTTTGGCAATACTTGCTCCTGGCCAGAGAATTTTCAAAAGGGCAGAAGCCTGTGAACAACAATAACCTCTTCAAAATAAATAACTTGGTACATAAGAGTTTTTAGCTTTAGATGAATGGACATGATGCTCCAAATTAGAACTGGAAGTGTACATATAACTGTTGTACTAAGACTTCTTTATGGGAAATACTACAAAGATGGTAAGCAAATTTAGCTAAGAGTAATGAACAAAATGTACATTCTTAAGTGATTATGTTATGTAATGTAATCTGGTTGTTATTAATCGATGATTATGGATAAATCAAGGATCTCAGTATGATACTCTCTTCTCATTATTTCTGTTTTATCAGGTGGTAGTTCTAGTTTTATAACTAAACAGGATGCAGCTTGTTTTTCTTTTTTGGGACTACAAAGAAAGAAGTTGGTAGCAACAAAACTCTTACTAAACCACTGGCGACAGTCATAATGGAAACTGCTTATTCAACTGTACAATTGAAGCAATTCCTCTATTCTTTTCAAGACAGATAGATACGTCAGATATTTTAAATCTTTCCTTCTTTCCTTTCTACATTAGACTCCACAAAATGCCTTGCGACAGAGGCACAACTATGTCAAGCGGATCTGTTGTGGACACGAAACGCTATCCTAGGGTGTATGCCTTGTGTACCAATTCATGGAAGAGGGCTCTAAGCTTTCACAAATGAAGACGTGTCAAAGTGAGCCAGCCATTTAAAGGCGACTAAAACACCAAAAATGGAGACAACACGAGCTAATGATATCAGGTACCAACCCAAAAAACCGAACCAAACCGACCAAAAAAACCGATACCTTTTAGGTTAGGTTTGATTTTAGTTTTGAATTTTAAAAACCAATCAAATTTAATTTGGTTTTGGTTTTAATCAAAAAATAACCGAAAAAAAAATCGAACCAAACCGATTATAGAAGTAGCTATTTAAATTTATTATTACACTTATATATACATACATTTTCATATAAAGTTTCTAATATGTTATGGTACAATATTAGTTGTTTGTATTTTAAGTCTAGTTCTTTGCTATTACAATAATTTCATTCTTTGCCTTTACATTCTAGTTTGAAGGGCAGTTTACTTTTGTTAAGTACAAGAATTATTTCATGTTAAAAATAATAGATTTTTAATTGAATACTTAAATTATTCATCATTATTCATGGTAAATGATAGATTTCTCAAAGAGCAATTGGTTTGAAAGTGTTACGTTGAAGAGGTAGTCGGAATATATATTTGGTAGGATATGTCTCATATTTAACAAAAAAATCAATAAATAACAAAACAAAAAACCGAATCGCTAAAAGATCGACTTAATTTGTTTGGTTCCAACATTTTAAGAGCCGACTTAATTTGTTTGGTTTCTTTTTAGGGAAGAACCGATCCAGACCAAACCATGAACACCCCTTATTGATATCAGTATCGGAAACAATCTCTCTGCCCTTCCAAGGTAGGGTTAAGGCTGCATACACCCTACCCTTCCCAGACCTCACCCTTTGGGATTACACTGGGTTGTTGTTGTAATGGTATCAGTACACTCAACTCAGTCGTCTGCCTGGCAAGCACCACTTAATAAAACATTAACTGAAGCTAAAGAGAGTAGTTACATTATCTGAATCTTCAGAATAGAGAGGCTTGTTTTGGTGAGTAGAGTCACCATCGACCTACAAGTTACAGGTGCTGGTTTGAAGAAGGTGATCCTTCTAAGGTAGGTAGGATGGAGCTAAAAATAGGAAGCTTAACTGACAATTCCATAGAAAATCTACAATTGCTACTGCTGTCCCCATTTTCTCTTGATAATTTTGTATACCTAGTCAATACAATGTGCAAAGAGTAAGCATCATATGAACCATAATACCTAGGCAATACAGCCAAAAAAAATCTCCCAGGCAAAACAGAGGTGCTCCACTTCCAATGGAGATGCAAAATAAAGAATAGAGAGACAAGATATTTAATGAACCATGAATCTCGAAATGTTCCTCCAAGGAAAATCCAGACATTACAAAAGTGAAAAAACATTCTTGAATATAAAGGTTAATAAGACTGCACGGGAGCAATGCAAAATTGACACTGGCTTGACTTCCTCAACCAAACTAGCGAGCAGCCTGTGTTTGTGCATGTTCAAGAAGCTGGCTGACTAATTTGTAAGTACGACCAGAAAGGGCCTTGGTGTGATCGATGAGCTGCTCATACCTGAACAAGACATCAATAAAGATAGTGCGCTATAAATCAGGTACGATAAAATGGGTTAAAACAAGCTGCTTTCATTAATCTATATTGGAGTTAATACATCTGCATCAAACTTACACATTCGGTTGAGTTGGTTCCATTATAACTGTTCCTGACTCGGAATCAATCTTTGCATCAAGCTTTGAGGTCCTAATAAGATTCACTATCCATCGCTCAGCCTCCTCGTAGTTCAAGTTTAGTTTCTCAGCTAGAACCCTGCCATATATGAATCAAAAGAAAATGGTGACTAAATGGGCACAGCTGTCCTTCCGCAAGCAACTATACTGCCAACACCCCTTTCATGGGTAATAAAAGGGGGATATAGAATATTAAACAAACCAAATAGATATAAAGCAAACCAAATAGAGTAGAAAGCAAACCAAATAGATATAAAATTGTTGATGTTAGAAGTGACTTTGAAGAAATAGCTACATACCCCATGTCAACGCGCTGGTGAATGCGACAATAGGTCTCGGAGATAAAAAGGCGAGCATTTTCAAGGAATTCATCCCTCAATGGCACACTGGAAAAACTGCTCTCTTCGACTCGTTTTCCCAGAAATGGGTCATTCATAATTACCTGCACGTGACATCCATATTAAAAAGGAGGGAAACAGCTGCATTCTAAAAGGAAGAGCTCACAGGCTATATTAAACATAATTGGCTAGGGGTAACAAAAGCTAGAATGTTCAAGTACCAGCTTATAAGCTTAGCCAAACACCCTCTTAGTTCAAAACACAATCCTCATTTCATAAATTATCTTAAAGCCAATTACAGCAACTGAAGTTTCTACATTTGAAATACAAGAAATGAGCAATACAATGAAGAGAAATATGATGTTAAGCACGCATCAAAGCAGATAAACTAGGCGCAAAAGCTCACCTCTTCGCACTCCTTCATCTTTTTCTGTGCTCCATCAAAGTCATAGTTGACGTAAATACACGCCAAAAACTCTGTGATGGGATCTTTGCAAGAGTATTGTTCTTGCTGAATAACTTTTATAAAGTCCTTAAATTGAGGTCGTCTCCGCTTGTTCACAATAAATGCAGTCGCCAAGTATCGTAGCAGGTGGGGAGCACTTGTTTGAATGGCATTCAAATACCTGCAAGATTTTCATGATTTAGAAGCTCAAGCAGAAACAGTATTCCAGATTATCACAGCAAAAGAAGATATTTCAAACATAACTCTGCTGTGCGCACACAAAAAATACTATACACTTCTACCCCCTTATAGGCCTGCAGATTATATTTTCCTTCCTCTTTTTTTTGTGGGAAGGANGGGGGGGGGGGGGGGGGGGGGGGGGTTTGGTTCTAGAGCTCCCTTTCGTTCCCACTCAGGGAAGCAACTAGGAACTCAGAGTGAATAAACTTCCCTAAAATATTTCCTGACATCATTCTCTGTATTCTGTAAGTGATAGTATTAGAAAATACGACTAGCCGAAACAGTATGGGAATAGCCAAAAAGGTGCAGCAAAAGAAAATAAATATTTACAAGGGAGAAGAATAAAAGTACAGTCTCATACTTGTCCTGATTAAATAGGTCAATGATCTGTGTTCTGCCATTGTCATGGTTGAAGAAGATGAATAGACTCCAATGCATTAGCCATATTCTATTCTGAACTTGATTCAACGGAGTCGAGAAACTCTGCAAGACATGTGACTCTCTTAGTAAACTTAGAAATAAAAAAGGAGCATCATTCAAGTTCCCTTACTAGATAAACTTGTAAGATCAACTCAAACACACAGATAGTGGAATCAGCATATCCATAATATTACCTTCGAGTCGATAATTTCCTTCAAGCGGTTGAGTTCCTCAAGCGCAATATCCCAATTCTGCATTAGTATCTCAGCAGCAAGCTTTCCCCACAATGCACTGACGCTCCTGTCACTGTTTGTACACAAGGCTCGGTATTGGTAAAGATAATCAGCAGCACCAGAGTAGTTTCCACATTCAAACTGGAATTTGGCATATTGATACAATGCCTCTATCTGGTCTGGACCAATCTGCAGAGATTCATAACATCGCATTAACCAATTATTAAGAAGAGAGAAAAGTGGGTATTCTTATTTAAAGAGCCATTTAGCATCACTAATCAAATAGGAAAAGGTCTTCACAATATTAGCTGAAGGACAACTTCTATTAGTTAATCAATCTCCTACGTATCTTGTATCCCAGTAAGTTTTTAAAAAACTAGAAATTCCATATTATGTAAACCAGAATAGCCCCACTGACCTGGTACCGCTCTTGGAGTAGCTGAAGATTGTGCTGTTTGTCAGCTCTCAACTCCTGGACAGCACTGGAATTCTGCAAAAAATTAATCAATGGGGCTGCAGCTTCCTCAAGTGCTTTCAACCTTGCCACAACCTCAGCTCTCCTCTCCATCATCTCTGAATAACCAACAACATCATCAAAATGTATTGCAGAGTTAAACATGCAAAGGGAACCTCTAAAATCACCTCTGCTCATACAAAATATCTCCTATATTTAAGTGTATAGCACACACTTAGCTTTAATTTCGCATATTGCCTATATAGACCATAGACCTCAAACTAAATAGAGAACACAGACAACAATCTTAAAATTAACGCATCCAAGGGTCTGGCCTAGGGGTCAGTGAAATGGGTGCAAGCCTTGGAGAGTATACTAAAACACCAGCAGACAAAAGTAAAAAAAACAGAAGCAGATTTCCTCTCATTTGCCTAAGCCTTGGTGGACATAGTTACCTACCCCTATGCCACTGGCAGTTAGCGGGTACAGGTGGAATGGTCTGCGTGTGTGCATGTGGCGGGGCAAGACTGTATTATAACAAAACAGCTAAACAACTCCAAACACCCAAGAAACCTAAAAGACCATATTAGCAAAAACACTCTAAGCAACTCCAAAAAAAGGCAGACCTAGTAAAACACCTAAAAAACTTTTTTTGTTATGAACAACCTCGAGAGACCATATCCATCAAAATTAAAAGATCTAAAAAACGACCCTTTATGCTAGAAAGGTTATGGGCAAAAAGATTAGTATCTCGCTTGCACCACAATCACAGCTACAGCATAAAAATTGCCCAATAATTCTGGTGTTCAATTTCAGGTATTCCTATGGGACAACAACTAAACAGCTACAAGAGACCATATCCAACAAAATTACAAAAACCCCAAAAGACCCTTTATGCTATAAAGGGTTATGAGCCAAAATTAGTAATGAAACAAATAAATTTGCATTCACCAATACATGGACTTATATGCAAAAAAAACACAGTTTTAATATGAAGAAAATAAAAAAGGAGATACCTTGAGGGACATCTTCGGTATGATAAAGGGACTTATGAATGTCCATAGCATAATCAACCATATTAGTGTGATTAAGCAGCTCAATCTTAGCCTTAAGCATATCTTCATCGGGGTACAGCGTCCTTTCTTGCAAGAACTCCAGTAAAGGGAAAACCAAGTGCCTGTCCAGTTGCGGCGCTATACGTGGCGTCAGGTCGTACTTCGCCGCCATGATTTTTGTTATTGGATTTCAGCTTCAAGGTAGCAGCAATAAAGCTCGCCGCTTTGTATTGTAGGAGGAGAAGAGGGAAAGTGGATCTATAGATGAACGCTTTCAGTAGCTTTAGGGTTTTGTTTTCCTCTCTGGAATAGATAATTGTTGAAACACACCCTTGACTTTTGATTATTGTTTACCTTTACCCCACTTAAATAGGAGTAGTATTTTTTTGTTTTTGTTTTTACTTTTTTACGAAAAATTATACTTCCTTATACAAGTGTCTACTAACTTTGTGCACCAAAAAATAGGTGATGGTAGAAATTCATTGAAGAATTAATCCAAGTAGCCGCCCATCCAACCACTTAAACTGAAAATGATCGGTGAAAATATAATATAATTATAATTTATGTATTATATATGTGTAATTGTGTATAGTCATTGTATAATTAAGTAGATGGCTACTTACCAAAAAAAAAAAGTATGTAGATAGCTAGAAAAAATAAACATTAAATATGGCTGGCTATTTATGTAAAGATCCCAAATTGATTTAAGTCCCGTTTGTTTTCACTTCATTGAGGCCAAATCTTGAAAGTGTAACCTTATATTAAGAGGGTGTTTGAATTGGTTTTTAAGCTGGTCAAATAAGCTTTTAAGTTCTTTTTTAGCTTTTTGTAGTGTTTGGCAAAATCAAAAAGTGATTAAAATAAGTAAAACACTGCTTAAAACAATCCAAAAGCAATAAGCTAAACAACTCCAACTTATTGCTGAACAAATACTTTTTTAAGCCAATCCCTACGGGCTCCAAGTGTATTTGTCTTTTTTCTATATACTAGTATCTATGAACGTGTGTTGCACGTTAATAATGACACGTAATGATTTAAATATATATTTATATAAAAAAATTAATTATTGAGAGAAATTGTATGTATAATAATACAACAGTCATCTAAATACCGAAAAATATTATTACATTAACATAATACATGAAGTTAAAATAAAAGGACATCATCAAAACTTACACAAATGAATAATTTTGTCATGTTAATTAGATAATTATATATTATAATTTAAAAGTAATTATATGATGGTATCTCAACGAATATTTTTTTATGGATAATTTTTTTGTGTATGTTTCCTCCTAATACGTTGGTTGCTCTGTCTTAACCAGAACTCTTGTTGTCGATCTTGATATCCCTCTTGAAAGTGCAACATACAGTTGTTTGTGCAGGAAAATATATTGCGGTAAATATAGTCCAATATTTTAGGATGTTTGTCCTTATGCTTTATTTATTATATTTCCAAAACATAAACATACTAAATATTATTTTCACTCAAATTTAAAAGGATATTCCTTAGTTTCGGAAGACGAAAGTTGAATTCAGGGATAAGAATATACTTAGAAGTACTTTAACCAGTATGATAGTTTTTGCGTGTATGACGACGTTATTGTCAAAACTTCTATATATCATATGTGTGCAATTACATAAGTTATTCGGTGTATCTAGGTTTTTCAATAGCATGACGGGCATATTTTTCTTCAAGATTAACCTATATACAGTGAAAATGTATTTATTCTTCATGTTCACACTATTCTTGGTTGTTCTTGCTTTACTTTAAAAAAGTGACATCTTTAATATCTTGAAAAAATGATTTCATGAAATTAATGTTGTTCACTATTAGCGGTGTCTATTTTATTGTATACTTTTAATTTTTTCTTTTATTTTACTTTTTATTTTTTTTAATCTTTCTCTTCTTAGCTGGAGATTTACGTGTACTAACGTTTTTACTTTGTGTCTAACGCTCTTTTTATGGAATAAATTTATGTACCCTAAGATATTTTTCTAACTTGAATAAGAATTTTACTCATATGATGAATTTAAAAATAATTGAATTGGATTCTCTTGTTAAATAATTAATTAAAAAATTTAATTATTTGCTTTTAACATAAAAATTAATTTATTATATGTTGATTCAGATCTTTTTCTTTTGGTTCAAATGATGCATATATATATATATATATATATATATATATATATATATATATATATATATATATATATATATATATATATATTAGAAACTACCCGTTAGGGTGCAAAATTACATAAGCATTGTTTCGAGGGAGATACATTAATTCCCCCTCATTGTGATCATAAGTGTCAATATTACAGTCCAAAGTTTTCCTTGAGAAAGTAGTTCTTGTGATGTCTGCCCAAAAAATATGTGTAGCACACACCGGAGGAACTGCTGTTAAAAAAACATCTTCAAAAAAGTTCTCCTTTGCTCCTTCCTTGGCTAGTAGATCAGCAACTCTGTTCGTCTCACTGTAGCTAATTTTCACCACCACATCTCCTAGTTTTTGGACGATTGACCTGCATTCAAAAATGATTGAGTCAAATATGAGATTTCCATTATTAAGCATTCTAATTACCTATGTGGAATATGTGTTGATTTCCAATGGTGTTAGTTTCCTTTCTTTAACTATTTGCAGGCCCTTTAGGATTGCAAGTAGTTCAACATGTGTGTTTGTAGTATGTTGTATACTTCCCATGTAGCCCAGAACCCATTTGCCACTTGCATCTCTGAAGACACCCGCCACTCCTTCCTTACCCGGATTCCCAATTGCAGTCCATCTGTATTGAGCTTATATGTGTTGATTGGAGAGGGGTCCATTTGACCCATATGATTCTTTCTTTTGTGGGTGCTCTGTTTACCGAAATGGTTATATATTCAGTTGCTTTTTCCAGTACAACTTTTGTACTTACCACATCCTTTCTCTTGTTGAAGAAATTGTTATTTCTTGTAAGCCAGATGTGCCAAAAACAGGAGGGAAGTAAGTATTCCCAACTGATTATGTTGTTGAAGGGCTTCTTCTTAAGGAACTCCCAAATGGTTGGCCAGTCCCTACTAGTGAAGGGAGGGACATGGCTTGGCAGAGAGATGGCACATTCTGAAACAAGTTTTGTCCAGAAGGTTTTTGTGTTGGGGCAGTCAAAGAAGATGTGGGCAGATGTTTCGATTGACTGATTACAGGAGCATCACTTGGGATCTAATTGGATCCTAATATGGTTGAGGAACGATCCAGTGGGGAGCCTATCATGAAAGAGGAGCCAGAAGAAATACTTGATCTTGTGTGGGACTTTTAATTTCCAGATCCACATGTTGTTGTAGCATGTGTTGGCACAGTGTTGCTGATCAAGATTATCCAATAGGGAGTATACTGATTTTAGAGTGAAGATGTCATTTGTGGTAGCCCCCCAGATCATTCTATCTTCTTTTATGGGGTTGGAAGGGATGAAGGTATTGAGAATAGTGTTTTGGATATTTGAGGGAATGTTGAGGGATATGGAAGAGGGGTTCCAAGCCCCATTATTTTGAGCAGAAGCCACTGTAATTGCCAGGTCTTCCTTGGTAAGAGGGCCCTCAAATAATGGATCTGATTGAGAGGAAATTGGGGATCCAAGGGTCATTGATGAAATTGAATCTGTTCCCTGAGTGAACATCCCATCTTTTCACTTTCGTACATGTCTCCCACCCTTTGAGTATGTATTGCCAAGTGCTTGATTTTGATCTCCTTGGCGGGTGTCTCCAGTTGCAATGCTTGGCTATAAAGGTTTTTGCCCAGAGAGAAGAAGGATTTTGGTAAAGTCTACAAGCTAGACTTGAATGGATTACTTTGTTTTTAAGGTCTGCTTTCTGGATTCCGAGTCCTCCCTAAGCTTTTGGTTTTGTAATTGTGGCCCAAGAGACTAAGTACATCTTTCTTTTTTCACTGGTAATACCCCAGATGAAATTCTTTGGATTTTGTCAATCTCCTTGGATGTTTTGGAAGGGAGTTTAATGTATTGCATGACATGATTGGGGATTGTTGACCCATGTCACTGCATAGTTTTGAAGATTGACAAAAGGCTGACCAGTTGAACCAGGTCCACCATAGCACACAGCTTGAACTAACTAGCTGGCACATGAACCGTATATGCTTAGGAGATGTTTTGAATATGAAATATCAATGAACCAAGAGATCGTCTCCTAATGCGAAAAGGTTGCAAACTGATCTGATTAATTGAAGTCGAATTCAGCAAGGAAAGTAACAAAAGAAAGGAAGTTGAGTTTGGTTCGAATTGGTTCACCCATGTAGAGTTGAACTAGAATTGGAAGACAAGCTTAATGACTGACTCTATAAATACTTGATGTATTTCTGCTGGAATTGAACACGCATAAAGCTGAAGTGAATCAAAGTCTGAAAGNTTTTTAATATTGTATCTTTCAGCTTTCATAGAAGCAATTGTAATAGGTACGTATTGTTCAAGTTAGAGTTAACTTGAGGTGTGTAGAAATTAGCTAGGGGCTAGTTACTACAAAGGGATTTGAGTTAGTCCTAGGATTATAAAAGAGTTTATTTTGTAAGTCTGTTTGGCTCAGAGTTTTTAGTGAAGAGTTGAGCGAATCCTACTGAGGAGTAGGTCATGATTTTTTCACCTTTTGAGCCAGGTGTTTTCCACATAAAAATCTCTATGTTTTTACTTTACTGCT
>ML326212.1:3945-23315 GCA_005239505.1 Nicotiana paniculata | reverse complement strand
TATGTCCTAATTTTCCACAGTTATAACACGTACATTCTGTCAGTTTCTTCTTTGGTCTATATGATCTTTTGTGTTGATAGTCGAGGTGTACAAGATGGCCTAGCTAGACACTACTGTCATAAAAAATAATGACCTTCAACTTTGGAAGAAGGGAATGCTTCCACTAGAGGGGTCAACACCAAATGTTGAGCGAGGAAATACATCCTAGCATTATCGTGATTCACTAGTCCCTCGAAAATAATAAATTTTGTTAATGTCAGAGAACAATGCAGTAGTTATTCGGAATATTTACTCGAAATTTCTTGAAGTATGGCTACATATGGTCCAAGACACTGCAAAAGCTTACCCCTTTGCAAATTTTGGTTTAAGTTCAGTAGAAAATAGCAAACTCGGTTGGATTCTGCAAATTAATGATATCTATGCATTATGTTATGCAGGTCGCTTCTGAGTTGTTACACAGTTATAGTAAGCAACTAAGTATAGCATTAATAAACTATGTTGGTTATTGACCGGAAGATATGGGGAGTCATATCGCCTAAGTTGCTCCGACAATGCAGTTCAGGTATCGCACCCGCGTCGACACTACACTAGTGTTGGTGTGGGTATGGGGTCCGCACTGAATCTGGTCAAATAATTTTGGGTATTTGACCACGATGGACGAAAAAATTCGAGACGGGATATAATTTGATTCCCGAAATCAATATCAAAGCTAGGGTAAATTTGAAGAAAATAGCATACCTTATATAGGAAATCAAATATTTACTTATCTACAATAACAACAACAACAACAACCTAGTGAAATCCCACAAGTGGGGTCTGGGGAAGGTAGTGAGTACGCAGACCTTACCTTTACCCCGAGAGAGTAGAGACTGTTTTCGAAAGACCCACCGGCTCAAGAAAAAAGAGACAAATACATCAGTACCATCAACAAAAAACATAGACATAATAACGACATAAGAACCAGAAAATAGATGAAAAACAATAACAATAATAAGTAAATAAGGTCCTATGCTATGGAAAACGAAGAATAGTGTTAGCACAACATTAACCGCTAGCAATCTAAGACGAAACCCTATCAGGCTAGCCTCCCACCCAGTACGAAGTAGAAATTGCTCAACTACCTCCTAACTTACAACCCTAACGCTCGACCTCCACCCATGTCCTCGGAAATCTGAAGCCACGCCATGTCTTTCCTGATCACCTCTCTCCACTACTTCTTAGGCCGTTCTCAACCTCTTCTCGTGCCCGCCAAAGCCAACCGCCCACACCTCTTTACAGGGACATATGGGCTTTTCCTTCGCACGTGTCCGAACCGTCTGAGCCTCGCTTCCCGCATCTTGTCATCCATAGGAGCCACGCCTACCTTCTCCCGAATAACTTCTTTCCTAATCTTATCCATCCTAATCCTAGAGTGCCCGCACATCCACCTCAACATCCTCATTTCTGCTACTTTATCTCCTAGATATGTGAGTTCTTAACTGGCTAACACTCTGCTCCATACAACATGGCTGGTCTAACTACCGCTCTATAAAACTTACCTTTGAGTAACAATGACACTTTCTTGTCACACAGGACTCAGATGCTAACCTCCATTTCATTCACCCCACCCTTATACGGTGTGCGACATCTTTGTCGATCTCCCCATCCCCCTAGATAACCGACCCTAGGTACTTGAAACTGCCTCTCTTGGGGTTGACCTGCGATTCAAGCCTCACGTGCATGCCCGCTTCCCTCGACTCGGCGCTGAACTTGCACTCTAGATATTCTGTCTTAGTCCTCTTAGCTTGAAACCCCTAGACTCAACGGTCTGTCTCCAAACCTGCAGCCCCTCGTTAATGCCGCCTCGCGTTTCGTCAATCAGAACTATATTGTCAGTGAATAACACACACCATGACACCTCCCTTGAATATGGTGCGTCAGTGCGTCCGTCACCAGGGCATATAATTTGAAAATAAGAACTTGCTGAGCGCAAATCCTTGGTGCAGCCCCATAACAACCGGAAAATGCTCAGAGTCGCCTCCCACTGTCCTAACCCGAGTCTTAGCTCCATCATACATGTCCTTAATCGCCCTAATGTAAGCGACCAACACACCTTTTGCCTCCAGGCATCTCCAAAGAACCTCCCTAGGCACCTTATCATATCTACAACTTGAGAATAAAAAAGAAATCTACATTTTACAAGCTATACGTAAGTATTCCACAAAATTTCTCATAATTTAGAGATATTTTTATATTTTGTTTTCTTGAATTTTTTTTAACCGAATTCCCGCACCCGTATCTGTACCAGGATCCATATCCCTGAATCTTAGAATTTACATCTCGAAGGATCCGACCTCGAGATCATCACCTGTGTCGGACACTCACACCCCTGTCCGAGCAACTTAGCATAGCGTTGACCCCAACTTGTTTGGGACTGTGGTGTAGTTGTAGTTGTTGTTTCTTGTTGGCTATTGACCGGAACTATATAGGTGCATCTAGTTAGAGGATTTCTTGTGTAACCTGATATTTATCCAACCATACTGCATATATGTGCGGGTTCGTGGGCTTTTCTATGTCTTTATAGTTTCTTCTACTTGCATAGATCTGTTTGATTTGATATAGCTTTATAAGTTCCTTTTGGAAATTTACTGGACATGGTCTAGTTAGGTCACAAGTCAATTGATCAATCAAGTCTCAAGCCCAAACTGATTGACAATCCCTTGTGCAAGTTCTTTCTGTTTGTCCAGCCGTCTTGAAACTGTTGATGAAATAGAAGATCTGTTTTTCCTATATGATGGAAGGTAATAAAGTTTTAAGATCTGTTATAATTTGTATAGTAGCATTCTTCGATTCGTGGCAGAACCTCAAAATGATAAATGAGAGTATACCTTGTTTGCAATTGGTATTCTGTATAAAGAAAACTGATTTTGTACTCTGTTTAATCTAGCATTCTATGTTGATAGCTGGTGGGGCCCAACTGCTACAACGGCTATATTTATTGCTGCAGCAATAACTGACTGGCTTGATGGATACCTTGCTCGCAAGGTTCTTTTTCCTGCTGTTTTGAGTTCCATATTATCATCTCTTCTGGATTACTTATTTTCCATATTTTGGATATCACAATTTTAGATTGTTTGACATGCCCAGATGAACTTAGGAACTGCCTTTGGTGCGTTTTTAGATCCAGTGGCTGACAAGGTATTCTCTATCGTTCTGTTTCTATTGGATTGTCATGCTTGCCTGCAATTTTGTTTAGTTTACTAGCGAAATTGCAGGTAATAAGCATGAGACATGGTGAAATATTTGCTTATGAGGATCATGTTCGAATTTTTGATACAGCTGTCTTCTCCCTGTAACAGCTAATGGTTGCTGCCACCTTGGTCTTGTTGTGCACCAGACCTTTGGAGTCCAGTGTGTTTGGACAGTTTCCATGGCTATTAACTGTCCCTTCAATTGCGATAATAGGCAGGGAGGTGAGATATAAGTCCCCGTAATTGTATTTTCTTTGACCTGCTTTAGTTACTTACGGTTAATTCTGTAATACGTCACGGTCACTAGATGTAATCTGCACAAGACATAAATTTCTTTCCACAGCAGACTTGCATCTTTCATTTCTAATGTTTGAATAACAATTTGGACAAATAAGCTGTTTGAGATTCATTGTTTTTTTTAAAACATGTTTTGAAGTAAGTCGCTATATTTCTGTCTCTTAAATTTAAAACATACGGGTCATTTCTAAAGTAGAAAAAGTTTGTCTTCTACTGTAAAACTTTTGATCCTATTAGCACTCTACATGTCCTCTCTGCAAAGCTTTACTTAAGTATAAATTTATTGTCACAAATGGTTTGTTTGGTGCAAAAGAGCAAATAATTTCTGTGCCTCCTCTCCAAATCTCATTTTCTTTGTGTTAACAAAGTGTAAGATTTTATTATTTATTCCAGGAAAACAAGGTTGTGTCATTTTTGATATATCTAGGTTATAGGCTTGCACATTGGCATCACCCTTTTTTCAACTGTTCTATGTCGCTTTGATTAGCCTTATTAGTACTCCGTCCATGCCATTTCATATGATGGGTTTTGACTGGAAACAGAGTTTAAGATGTTAATTTGTCTTATATATCATATTAATTTTTGATAAGTTTATACTTACCATATTAGTGAAAGTGGAAGAAAATATAAAATTAATAGTTGAAAAGTTTGATTGATAGGAAAGCATAATCAGAGTTTAAAACTTAAATATGTTTATGAATTTAAATTTTTGAGAGTTGTGGATGTTTTATAAACATCCTAAAATGGGATGTGTGAGAAATTGAAGCTTATATTAACATGAAATATAGAACTGTTATTTTGTTCATGTTATGGCAAGTCAACAATGAAATATGCTTATTCAAAGTCATGCACAACAACAACAACAACAACAATATACCTGTATAATCCCACATAGTGGGGTCTAGGGAGGGTAGTGTCTATGCAGACCTTACCAGTGGCGGAGCTAGGAATTTTATTAAGGGGAATCAAAATATAAAGAACTAAACTCACCAAGAAATCAAGAGGTGTCATTATATAGTATATATATATATTTTTAAAAAAAATTGCCGAACTAAATAGTGTAATTTTCCAACGAATTGACACCCCTTGGGTGCATGTGGCTCCGCCACTGGACCTTACCCTACCTTGTGGAGGGTAAAGAGGATGTTTCAAAGTCATGCAGAAGTGTAAGTTAAGTAGCAAACACTCTTGAGAATATGGATGTGAACAATATTGTACATCTTGACAAATCTTGTTAAAACTTCAGTTGAACATTATGGCAGTCAACAATGAAATATGCTTATTCAAAGTCATGCAGAAGTGTACGTTAATTAGCAAACAGTTTTGAGAATATGGATGCGAACAATATTGTACATTTTGACAAATCTTCTTAAAACTTCAGTTGAAATGCTCACCAACCTGCCATTTGAATTGCATTTTTTTCATTAGCACACACTTTGTGATACTTTGGTGATATGCCTTTCCCAATTTAATGTGTGGAAGTTGCTATAGCTCAAGGGGTCATACAGTAAATAAATCTTCTAATTGGAGATACATTTTTCTTTTTCTTTTTCTTTCTATACGTCTCTTCCTTGTGCCTCAGAAATCTTTTTGCAAAATTATTTTGTAGATAACTATGTCTGCACTTCGAGAATGGGCGGCTTCTCAGGGTGGTAAACTTTCAGAGGTTCAAGACCCACCTGCCATTGTATTTTGTAGAGTAGTACCTTCTTGCTTTATTTATTGCATTCGTAACTGATAAAGTTTTCAGGCTGTAGCTGTGAATAATCTGGGGAAGTGGAAAACAGCCACTCAGATGACTGCATTGACAATCCTCCTGCTAGCAAGAGATAGCAGGTAACTTTCTGTTTTCAGTCTCTTGCATGAGCCGTGATTGAAATCTAATAATAACCTCTTAACTTTTTTCTCTCTAGTTTATCTGGGGTTGGAACTCTTGTGGGCTCTGGTGTGATCTTGCTATATATATCCGCATGGCTCGCTGTATGGTCTCTGGTCGTGTATATGAGAAAGATATGGAAAGTGTTGTTAATGTAGCAATCTCGGTCATCAACTACATCTTGGCTCATGCTTCTTGTTTTTCAGTTATGTCACCAAGCGATACATACTGATGATGTGTGCAAGGAGAAGCTGTCTTCCTGAAGCCTTTTACAGTTGCCTCCCCAGGATGGTGGAAGAAATACCGACTCAATTCTAACGTCCCAAAATTTGGAATTATCTGTGCATTTGGTTTAGGCAGTAACATAAATCATGATTCAGGATGTCTTCACTATATGGTTTTCCTCTACATTCTTTTAAGCTATTCTTTAGCAGAGAGACGATGAAGTCTCTCAACAGGAATTAGGGTTATTGGACATGGGATCCACAACATGTAATATAGTTTCTAACTAGAAAAAATACTTTTATGCAATAAAGCACTTATTATTGTTTTTTTTCCTCCGGCTTATTATTGTGTTTGTCGCACAATTTTTTAACTATATCTTTCGAGGATTGCAAATTTGGGCTGCTTTGAGTTTGGTTGTGAATCAGCCTTGAATATCTGGTAACCACAGACATAAGCAGTCTTATTGTGGAACTAGATGATGAGGAGACAGCTTCGCTCCTAAAAAGGAAGGTCACTAAGAAGCAAACTGCTGCTTCTAAAGTGTCCAAGGGTTTTGCTGCTAAAGAAATTCAGAAGAAAAGAAAAAGGAAGAGCAGAAGAGTAGTAATGGAGGATGTTGATGGAGATGAGGAGTTTGGTGAGAGAAGCACGTACTGTTAAAAGAACTGTTTTTTCCACTTCGTGCATGTGGGCATTGCTCTATCATTTGTATCTCTTGCAGGAGTATTAGGAAGTCAAGATTACGCAAGCACTTAGCCTACAATCAAATTGTGTACAAGAAAATATAAGAGCTACTTCATGCATATTCTTTACTGATTAAATGAAAAAAAAAAACAACTACTTAATGCATATCCTTATGTGTTTTCCTCAATTTTGTTCGAATTAATAACTCCTTGCATATTTCCTTTATACGCGGATTTGGTGCATGCTTTTGACCTTGTTATCTGACAAAGCATGCTTTATATCGATCTGACACCCTTGAAGTGTTCAACAACCGACTAACAAGTTCTATGCCTGTGTAATGTCATGAGCGGCTTTTCAACCATGTCCCATGACCCATTGAACACGCCCCATGACGTCTTTGCAAGCCTCCCAATGCCTAGCGTAATGGACGGCTCTGTGATCCTGGTTGCACCAAGTGATAAGTGCGCCTGTGCTTATGTCTCCCCACCGATAGCCCTTGTCAGTGACCAGCCGCAGGCAGATGCCAACACGCCGCGCGCGCAGACAGTGCCGTGAAGAACAAGTATCCTATACTGCTAATGGTACACTTGTTCGATTGACTGGGTGGTGTTACAGTGTTCACCAAAATACACCTGAAGACAGGGTACTAGCAAGTTCGGATTGCGGAGGGAGATGAACACAAAACGACCTGTGTGACAAGATACGGGTCGTACTACTTCCTGGTCATGCCATTCGGCTTGACTAATGCTCCGACCACATTTTGCACCCTGATGAACCAAGTCTTCTGAGAGTACATTGACGAATTCGTAGTGGTCTACTTTGACGACATTGTGGTATATAGAAAAACACTAGAGGAACACCTGCGGAAGGTCCTAGCTCGACTGCGGGAGCACGAATTATATGTGAAAGTATCCAAGTTCTCCTTTTCCTAAAAACAGATTGACTTCCTAGGGCATGTCATCAAGGAAAGGCGGATCAAGATAGACCAACAGAAGATTTAGTCTATCACAGATTGGCCGCTGCCTAAGGATATCCAGGCCTTGAGGGCGTTCCTTGGCCTATCCAACTTTTATCGGCGGTTAGTGAAAATTACTCTCTCATTGCAATTCCATTGACAGAACTCCTACAGAAGGTCACGCCTTGGGATTGGGATCCAAGGCGAGCAGAGGCCTTCAACACATTGGAATCGTCTATGTCTAGTAGCCCCGTCTTGGCCCTCCCTGATTTGTCCAAGCCGTTCTAAGTACAAACGAGTGCCTTTATCTCTAGGCGGAGTCTTGCTACAAGAGGGGCATCCAGTGGCTTAAGAGAGCCGAAAGTTGAAGGGTGCAAAACGACGCTATGCTGCCCACGAAAAAGAATTATTAGTTGTCGTTCATTACTTACACCTTTGGAG
The DNA here is from genome assembly GCA_005239505.1 of Nicotiana paniculata. NCBI lineage: Eukaryota > Viridiplantae > Streptophyta > Magnoliopsida > Solanales > Solanaceae > Nicotiana > Nicotiana paniculata. Next base: position 15,607 of record ML326212.1, on the reverse strand, counting down.
GCACTATCTGCTGGGAACCCCGTTCGTGGTCAAAATAGACAACACAGATGTTAGCCATTTCATGACCCAACCAAAGCTGAATGGCCGACAGGCTAGGTGGCAGGAGCTCCTAGCGGAATTTCACTTCAACCTGGAGTACCGAAGTGGGAAAACCAACCAAGTTGCTGATGTGCTTAGTCGGAGAGCTGATCTAGCATAGGTATGCCTACTCGCCACCCTAAGGGGGAGCGAGGTGGCCACCACTATAAACGAACAGATACATGATCTACTCACCACGGATCCTGCTACACAATATTTGGTCGATTTGGTAGGACAGGGAAAAACTCGCTAGTTTTACAAGGAAAATGGGTTCTTGAAGGTGAAAGGGAACCAATTTTATGTTCCTAAAGGAGGAGATCTGCGAAGGACTCTTATGATGGAATGCCATCATACTTTGTGGGCTGGCCATCCAGGTAAAGAACGCACCAAGGCGTTGTTACATCGTGCTTATTATTGGCCTCAAATGGCTGATGACGTCGCTTAGTATGTGAAGACTTGCCTAGTATACCAGAAAGACAAGTTAGACCGCTTGACTCAAGCGGGACTTTTGGAGCCATTGCCTGTTCCAAAGAGGTCTTGGGAAAGCGTTTCACTGTATTTTATCACCGGATTGGCCAAGGTCGGAGACCTTACAACAATCATAGTTGCGGTGTATCGATTTTCCAAGTATGCACATAGCAGCCCCATAATATATATCAGCAGAAGATACAACTCAACTCTTCTTCTCTCATGTTGTCAAATATTGGGGTCAACCTAAAGACATTATTAGTGATCGCGACTCTTGTTGCACTAGTAACTTTTGGACTTAGCTCTTTAAGTGCCTGGGTTCCAAATTGAGCCACAATTCAAGTTTCCATATGCAATCTGACGGCCAGATGGAGTGGTTCAATGGTATGCTGGAGGAATATCTCTGCCATTTTGTTATCGGATCGCACAAGAATTGGGTGAAGCTTCTGGATGCTGCTCAACTGTATTTCAATTCACAAAAGAGCTCTAGTACCAACAAAAGCGCTTTTGAAATTGTTACCGGACAACAACCGCTACTCCCACACACTGTGAATGCCTCAAACATGTCGAAATCTCCTTGAGCTGCTAGCTTCTCGAAGAATGGAAGCGAAATTTGGAGATAGTGTAGAACTATCTTGTCAAAACCCAAAAGCAGATGAAGAAGCATGCTGATCAAAATCCTCGCTTTGTTGAATACCAAGTAGGAGACAAAGTGTTGGTGAAAATCCATTGAATACCCTCGCGTATTGCAAAAATACGTTCGACCCTTGTCCATTGAGAATCGCATTGGGAATGTTGCATACCGGGTGGATACCTCAGCCTAGTGGAAGATTCATCTAGTCTTCCTTGCCAGCCTTCTGAAACCTTTTCGGGAAGACACGAAAGATCCTTCATGGAGCCAACTCACAATACCCAGTATTCGAGGCCCTAATTCAGCTGGGAAAAGGCGTGTAGAAGCTATTCTCGATGATCGATTGGTTCATGCTTCAAGGAAAGATCACTAAGAGTTCTTGGCGAAACGGTAGGGTTGTGATGTAGAGGAGAATACTTGGGAGAGGGGAAAAACCCCAAAACCTACAAGATCCTAATCGATGATTATCTTGCAAATAAGGCGCCGAGGACATCGCCAACTCAGGTGGGGGAGAATGTCATGAGCGGATTTCCATCCATTCCCCATGACCCCTTGGACGTGCCCCATGGCGTCTTGGCAAGCCTCCATACTCCTAGCGCCATGGACGACCCCGTGTTCTTGGCGAGCCAAGTAACAAGCGCTCATGTGCCTATGTCACCCCATCAATAGCCCTCGACAGCGTCCAGCCGCAGGTAGATACCAACAGCGCCTGCACGCAGACAATGCCGCGTGCGCATACTGATGCTAAAGACAAGGTTGCTGCCAGCGGACATGCTTCTACATTGTAGGAATCTAAGTCCTTTTCATTGTAAATATAGAGTAGTTTTATTTTATTTTTTATTTTTTTTGGTTAAAACATGAAAATTTTATTAGATACTAAGGGATATTACATAGGTCAATCTCAGCCATCCCATTGGGATCGAAACAGGGAAGTGTTACAAAAGTAGTAGTACTATTAACATCATTGATATTACCCATACTAGCTAGTATATTACAAGCTTCTTCCGATATGGATCTAGAGTAGGTTGTTCCTGCATCATCATCTTTCACCGCTGCCTCCACCAGGTGTTGTAGGTTCATGAAGGATGATTGTTTTATGTATATTGCCTAGTTTGGTACTTTCCTTTGCCAAAAGATGTGCCACTTTGTTTGCTTCACGGAAGTTATGCCTGAGCACCGGGATCCCCAACTGAGACATTGACCACCTGCAAGAAGAGATAATGTGGTTATAGATTTGATGATCAGTGTTTAGTACGTTTATAATCTCTGACGAGTCAGTTTCGATTTCAAGGGGCTGAAGGTTGAATTGTACTGCAATCTTGAGGCTTGTTTCCAAAGCAAGGAGCTCCATTTGAGTATTACTGACAACGTTTGAGAGTTTTTGAAATCCTAGTATCCATTGTCCATAGATGTTTCGTATGACTCCTCCCATGCCACCAATGTTTTGGTTACCTTTAAATGCTCCATCACAATTGAGCTTGTAAGAGCCCGAGCTTGGTTTTTTCTAGCTAATGTGTATGTTTTTGAAATTTAGGTTAGGATGGTAAGTACTAGTGAGGTGCTTGAATTCGTCAGCTCTATTGAGAATTTGGGAGTAGGAGACATCTTTAGATTCATTATTGAAATTATTTCTATTTCAGTTTAGCCAAAGGTGCCAAAAATAGTAGGGATAGATATCATCCCATTCAAGAGAGGGGAATGATATCGTTAGGGGTGCGAAGGGTAAGACCAAAATTTGTCCAAAGTTTATAAGCTTTGGGGCATGTTTGGAAGATGTGAGTAAGATTTTCCTCTCCTCTCTTACATACTGGGCATTGATCATCAATATTGAAGCCTATGTGGTGGAGATAAGATCTAAAGGGAAGTTTGTTGTGGTAGCAAAGCCATAGGAAATAGTTGATTTCCTTGAAATATTTAGATTCCAAATCAAGTAAAAGTTTAGGGTGGGCTCCTTCTTCGGAGTGATGAGTTTATAGGCATATTTTAGGTTAATAATGCCACTATTTGTGGGAAACTAGTATGGTTGATCGTTAGTGTCAATAGGATTAGTAACGTGGATGCTTTGGATGTCATTAATGATATCACTGGGAAAGGAGAAGGAGAGATTAGCAAAGTTCCAAGTGTGGTTTGTCAGAACATGTTTTACGAAAAGATTTTCTTCGTTAAAATTAAGGGGTCCATGAATGATAGTTCTCAGTAGGGGGAGGTTTGGTATCCATCTACTGTTCCATAGGTATACACGATCACCCCTACCTATACTCCATGCAAGACCTTTGGTGCATAGTTTCCATCCGTGCACAATATTTTTCCATATGAAAGAGGTATTCTTGGGGGAAGGTTTAGATGAATATTGGTTGATGAGAATATTTGCCCAGGGGGTCATTGGGTTGTTATAAAGTCTCCAGGTTAGGTTAGCAATGAGGGCTTGATTTTTGGTGGTTGCCTTAACCAAACCAATGCCTCCTTCCTCCTTTGGAGTAGTAACAACATACCAATTTATGAGGTGGATGCGTCTTCTATCTTGAATAGTGCCCCATAGAAAGTTTCTTTGGAGGTGGTCAATATGATTTAGAGTTTGTCTGAGATGTTGAAAGTATTGCATAACGTGGTTTGGAATGTTGCTAAGGATGGATTGAATTAAAGTATCACGCTCATCTAGATTAAGACAATTGATTTTCCAATTCATAAGCTTGGCTCTCATACTGTCTAAAATATAGAAGAAATCTTTAGGTTTTGGGTATTTGTGAACAATTGGGAAAACTAAGTATTTTTCAAAATTATTGCTAATGGAGATATTTAGAAGATTTGAAATTTTTGCTTAATGGTTTTTGGGACAGTTCTTAGAGAAGAGGATCTTGGATTTTTTGGAGTTGATATTTTTTCCCGATAAGTTACAAAAAATAGAAAGACTATTAGAGATAGTGGAGCAGGTTTTGTCATTTACTTTAGCCATCAAGGTAAGGTCGTCGGCAAAGAAAATATGGGATATAGCTGGACCATTGGAGTTTAATTTGATGGGATTCCATTTAGCACAGTCTACTTGATGATTTATATACCTTGACAACATTTCTATACAAAGAATAAAAATATAAGGAGATAAAGGTCTCCTTGACGAATTCCTATAGCAGGCTTGAAATAGTTGGTGTTTGTGCCATTGACAAGAATGACGATGTTACTAGTGGTTATGCAATTCATAATTAGGGAGGTGATTTTTGGAGGAAATTTGAAGTATATGAGGGTTCTATAAATAAAAGACTATTCAAGACAATCGGAGGCCTTTTCTAGGTCTATTTTGATAATCATGTTTTCTTTGGAACCTTTCATTTTATTGAATTTGTTGATGATTTCTTGAATAATGATGCTATTGTCGCAAGCCCTTCTATTTTTTAAAACATTGCTTGGAAGGGGCTGATGATCTTAGTAACGAAATGTTTAATTCGATTAGCAATACTTTTTGTAACAACCTTATAGATAGTATTGCAAAGTCCAATAGGTCGAAAGTTTTTAAGGAGGTTTGCGTTAGGGATCTTTAGGATTAGGCAAAGAAAGGTATTGTTAAGAGGTTCTGGGATTTTTTGGTTGTCAAAAATATTTTTTACGTAAGTAATGATGGATTTTCCAACTATGGACCAATAATTTTTGGTAAAAAAAAGAATGAATACCATCCGATTCTGGGGATTTCATTGGTTTGAAAGAGAAGATGACATTCGAGATTTCTTGGTTTGTGAAAGGATTATCAAGCGAACATAAATCTATTGCATAAAAAGATTTAGGGGATTTAAGAATTTCAGACCAATTAGACTTTATGTGGGAGGTGGTAAAAATGTTATTGAAATACTGAAGAGTGTGGTTAGAAATTTCAACAGGATCATCAATCTAGTTCCCAACCTCATCTTTAAATGAGAAATTTTATTAGTTCTTCTACGATTTAAGGTAGATATGTGAAATTCTTTTGTGTTTGCATCACCATTATTAATCCAATTAACTCTCGACATGAGCTTCCAAAAATCCTCTTCCAACTTAAGAATCTCATTGTAATCATTTATGAGCTGATTTTTGAGATTTAGGAGGGAGTCACTAGATGGGTAATTTGGAGAAGTTTGGATACCCTTGATTCTTGTAAGTAATTTTCTCTTTTTTAGGAATATGTTACCAAAAACCTCTTTATTCCAATGGGAGGCTTCCATCTTAAAGAAGGGTAAGGCATCTTCAAAGGGTCTATTATTCTAACAGTTTTCCACTAGGTTTAGGAATTGAGGGTCAGAGCATAACATGGTTTCAAGACGGAAAGGTCTAGTGTTTGGGGGGTTGAATTTTGGATTTGGCCTAATGAGAAGATGATTGTGGTCACTGTAGGTTTAGGTAAATGATCTACACAGACATTTGGGTATTGGTTAATCCAACCATTATTTACAAAACATCTATCTAATCGTTCTATAATAAACCCTTTGCTCTTTTTCCTATGATTTGTCCAGGTATATTTGGGTCCTTTAAACCCTAAATCCAAAAGATCGCAATTATTAAGAAATTTTCAAAGCTTAGTGGTTCTTTTAAAATTAACCGGTTGACCCCCTACTTATCATCTGTTAAGAGAATGTCATTAAAATTACCACTAACAAGCCTAGGACCCTTGTAATTGCAATAGATATTATTAAAATTATGCCACATTGAGTTTCATTTTGTAATATCGGTAATAGCATAAATAGCGCTAAAAATCCAAGAACTTTGATTTGGAAATACCTTAATCATAGCATGAAATTCCTGATCATCCCTAACGACTTTATCAACAGAAACCATATTATGCATCCACATAATTGCAATTCCTCCAGAACGACCATCAGCTGGGACCTCGACCATTTCAGAGAAATTGAACTCATGTTGGATAGCAACATGGTCCTGCATGTGTGTTTCTAGAAGAGCAACCAGATAGGGTCTATGGGTGTCAATAGTGTCCCTAAAATTCCTACGAAAGTTGGCATTGTTAGCCCCCCTCACATTCCAAACTATGAAATTAATTGGTTCATTCATTTGGAGAGGTTGCATGATGTGTTGTCCCCGGTTCTCCTCCAAACGAGAAGGTGGGCCTTCCCTCAGAGATGGGTTGAGATCCAGTGCATATTTTCCTGCTACTGGATTTAGGGGTGGCCTAATGTCCATTGAGCATTTGAACAATGCTGCTGGGCAGCTGATGATAGATTTCTTATCTTGCCTCTATTTGTAGAGCAAGATTGCTATTTTTATGAGGCTTTTGAATTCTATTCGAGATTCCATTAATGGCCTGGCTACATGATCCCCCTCCCCTGGTAAGTGGTTTTCCATGTTTGGTACGTTGGGAGGTGGATGAACTTCCATTGGAGCTGGATTCTCCTGGTTTTGAGGTGTTGTAGGGTTGTTCATCTGTTGGTTTTGGCCGACTTCTTCCAAGCCAAAAATACTAGATTCACTAGGTTTTGTGGTGGAAAAAAGGGTAGATTCTAGAGAGGTTGCTTCCCGTAGGTCGGGTTGGAGTGAGTGAGGAGGCCCCAGTGGTCTTGCATGACATGGACTAAGGCTGGAGAGGCATTTTGAGCGATTTGATTCAAGATGTTGGTCAGCCAGTTTTGGTTGACATAGTTTTTCATTGCTAGTTGCATGCCTTCCATTATCAATTGGGATAAGAAGTTTTGGTTATGAAGGATTATCACCACCTCCTGTCCTTCGATCTCTAGATTGAAGGATACAACATGACCCAAGATTCCATCTCTAACCATGATTGTGGTTGATGGTTGGTTCAGAATGAGGGTGTGGTTGAGTAAATGAGAGGGTTGTTGTGATGAGTTAGGGGAGGAAGGTTGTACATGTGAGTGAGGTTTAGGCGTGGAGATTGAAGTGGGAGTCTTTGAAGATGAGTTCTTCTCGGAAGGTGGAGTGGGAGGCGTGGCATTATTAGTTTGTATGGGGTTTATATTGCCACTGGCCTTATAGGGTACTTGAGTGATAGTATTTTGGAAGATAGATACGGAGGATTTGATATCTATTTGCATGGATCCTGAGGGGGTTAGCGTGTTGTATTTAACTTCTAGGGAGTTAGGGTTAGTGGTTGCCATTTGTTGGGATGAGGAAAAGAGTGACTGCATGGCTGTATTAGCAGTTGTTTCTTTTCCGGACGGTGGTTTGTAGGAGTTTTGGGAGCCTTGTTTTGGTTAGACGTATCCATGTAGCCTTCTATATTATTTGATGACTTACCAGCTGCCACGTGGGTATTATTTTCCTTCAAGCCAACCAGACTTTTCATAGTTAATGTCGAAAGTAGGGGTTGGTTGTTTTGGATTTTACCATGGTTTGGAGTGCTAATAGGATGCGTCAGGGGGTTGTGGTCTGATGTGTCTAGGATATCAAATTGATTTCCTAGATTAATCTTATAAGGATTAGAAGTTAAGTTAGAAATGTTGTCTAAAGGGTTTTTTTCTTTATAGATGAGTTTCTGGGTATTAGTGTATCTACTAGTGGTGGCATCAAAATTTTTTGCCTTTATGTCATAGCCATCCGTATTGACAACATTTTTAGAGGAGGCCTGGTTTTGAGAGTTATCTTTAACATATTTCCCTCTGCGTTTGGTGAAGGAGACTATCTTCCACTGGTCATCCTCCGAGTGTGTTAAAAAGGTTTCCTTGAGTTTCATGAGAAAAGGTATTTGTGATAGGGGACTTGCTGAAATAGCCACAATTATACTGGTTATGGCCCAATCTGCCACATCTTTTACAAAGGAAGTTTTCTCCCTCATAGTGAATAGGTTGCTTATGAGAGCCTATATATATAAAAGATCGAACGGGATGTTCAAGTGGTAATTCTACACGCAATCTAGCATAGCGTTCTCTTAAAGTAGCGGAGGTACAAGCATCGATTTTTAAGAGCTTACCAATTTTGTTACCAATTTTTGTGAGGATATTTCCATCATAAAATTCTGTAGGAAGTTGGGTTAGTCTAACCCAAATAGCAGAGATGGTTAATTTTTCATTTGAAGCAACAACATTCGGTACCCATTTTTTGACTGATAAATAATGACCATTAATAAACCACGGGCCTCGATGAAGAGCTTTGGCCATATTAGCTTCTTTAGAGAATTAACAATATAGAAATCTTCTCCTAAGTTTATTAGAGGAAATTCCTCCGTGGGTTTCCAAAGATCTTGAATTTTTTTTTGAGATATTGATGAAGGATATGCTTACCAAAGAGTTTGATCATCCCCAAGAATTTCAGGATTCGTAGATGCGTTGCCTATCATCAAATGAGAGGTTTATAGTGAAGTCCTTGAGTGTTGCATCTTCCTGTAAGGAGGCCGCATGCATGGCTCCAGTGTAATCATGTGTTCTTGGAAAGGATGAAGCGTTCGCTTCATGACTGAAGCTCATTGGGTCAGAGGACAAGACTTTTTCCTTGAATGTAGGCAATCCTTCATCAGCTACTATTTTAGCATCAATTGCTGGATTTGGTGGTTTTGGAGGTATTGTAATATCCATTGATGAAGGATATAGGGCGTGCTGAAACATGGGGTGAATTGAGTGGGTATTTGGATATAAAAGCTAGAGAGAAGTGAGAGCTTCTCCCTCTAAACCACTGACCCAAACTGTAACGACCCGGTCGGTCTTTTTGAGAGTTAGCGTCCCGATCCCCTAATAACTGCCTTTCCCATGTCTATTTATGCTTTTGGAACTTGTCGGAACGTTGAGTGGTGAAATTCGGATAATTTTTGGACACATAGTCCTTATATGTGAAATTAAGCTTTGGAAATCGGGTCGTAGTTAGACTATGTGAAGACAGATCCAGAATGGAATTCCGTAGACTCCGTTAGCTCCGTTTGGTGATCTCGTGGTTAGGAGCGTGTTCGGAATGTGTTTACGAGGTCTGTAGTAGAGTTAGGCTTGAATTGGCGAAAGTTAGAATTTCGGCGATTTCGGCCGATAGGTGAAATTTTGATACCGGGCTCGGAATGGAATTCCGAATTGACATAAAGTCCGTGGGGTCATTTATGACTCGTGTGTAAAATTTGAGGTCATTCGGATGAGTTTTGATGTGTTTCAGCATCAGATGTAGATTTTAGAAAATTCACAAGTTCTTAGCTTGAATCTATGCATAAATGATGATTTTGATGTTATGAGAGGTGTTTTGAAGGCTCGACTAAGTTCGAATGAGGTATTAGGATTTGTTGGTAGGTTTGGTTGAGGTCCCGGGAGCTTCGGGTGTGGTTTGGGTGCTCAAACGGGCAAATTTGCCTTAAGCTTATTGCTGGTTTTCTAGTTTTACAGCAGCATTCCTTTGTTCATCGCGATCGCGTGAGTTCATCCGCGATCGCATAGGGTAAGCTGAGGCATGCAAGAAATTTTTATATGTGATCGCACAAGTTGTTTCGCGATCGCAGTGTTTGGGCAGACTAGTCTCCGCGTTCGCATAGCCCATGTCGCGATCGCATAGAATACCTTAGGCAGCGAAAGTTTTGGGTATTGTTCTACGCGGTCGCGTGAATCCAACCGCGATTGCGTAGCTTCGAGTAGATAAGGTCCACGATCGTGAGATGTACGCTGCGTTTGCGTAGAGGAATTTTAGGCGCGTGTTAGAATACCATTCGCGATCGCTACTGGAAGTACGCGATCACATAGAGCAAATAACTGGGCAGAACATTTAAAGACCCAAATTCGAGGGTTTGAACTATTTTCACATTTTTGAACTTGAGAGCTCGGGAAGTGCGATTTTTGGAGAGTTTTGCACCTGGGTAACTTGGGTAAGTGATTTCTACCCAATTTAGACTAATTTTCATGATTATGCTCTTTAATCCAGCCTTTAAATTCGAAATTTGGTGGAAAAATTGGATAAACTTCCTAGGCCGAGATCTTGAGTTTTGATTGGGATTTTGACATTCGATTTGAGTGATTCTTATATGGTTACGCTCTTGAGTGAATGAGTGTCCGGAATTGATAATTTTTACCCGATTTCGAGACATGGGCCCGTGGGACGTTTTGGGAAAATTTCTTAATTTCGCATATTAGCTTCGAACTAAATTGTTATTTTGATTCCTTAAAGTGATATTTACATTATGTAATCGAATTTATTAGATTTTGGGCCACACGGAGTCGGATACTCATAGAAAGAGCGTGGTTTTGAGTTGAATTGAGTCGAGGTAAGTGGCTTGCCTAACTATGTGTTGGGGACTTCCCTTTTAGGTCGTTTTGATACTGTTTTGTTATATGGGCGCCGTGTACGTGAGGTGAAGAGTGCGTACATGAGCCATTGTTTCTAAAACCCCGTTTTTCCTTCAAGGACATACATCATTTTTATTCCTATTTCACTGTTTCATGTGCTAACTGTGTAGTTTAGATTAGGAAGGAGCATGTCTACCTGTTTTACTCGAATTTCTCCTAATTGTCACTATGTGCATCATGTTTAGGTAGTTTTATCCATACTCTTGCCTGCGATCTTTTCTTGAACTGTTAAAATAAACTGTATCTGGTATTTATTCGCATTTGCATATTTAAATTGGGACTACAGGCGAGATTCCGAGAGCTTTCCCCCTGTACTGCATTGCATATTTAAATTGGGACTACAGACGAGATTCCAAGAGCTTTCCTCCTGTACTGCATTGCATATTTAAATTAGGACTATGGACGAGATTCCGGGAGCTTTCCCCCTGTACTGCATAGCATATTTAAATTGGGATTACAGACGAGATTCCGAGAGCTTTCCCCATGTACTGCATTGCGTATTTGTTGCTGTGAGATAGGCTGTGCTGAGCCGAGGGCTCCCTGTTGCTATTTTCTTTTAGCTCATTATTTCTACTGTTGTGCCTTAGCTTATTACATCTCTCTGTCAAATTTTAAAATATTTTTACTATAAACCTCCAATAGATCCTTAACCTGACCTCGTCACTACTTGACTGGGGTTAGGCTTGGCACTTACTGGCTACCAATTGTGGAGTACTCACGCCCTTTCCTGCGCATGTTTTCCATGTGCAGATCCAGGTACGAACACCCAGTATCGTGGCTAGGAGTCGTTCTAGCAGCTGCCAGGAGACCGCGAGGTAATTCTGCCGCGTCCGCAGAATCCCACGAGTCCCTTTCTATTCTAGTATAGGCATAGAGGACTTATGTATTGTCCATTATTTCATTGTATAGAGCTACATTTAGTAAAGAGCTTGTGACTATCGTGATATTCCGTGTTTTGGGAAGTGAAAGTGTACATGCTGAGCAACTATATTATATCTACTTGAGTTCTTTTCTGTCTTTATTTTATTGATTCTATTATTTCCGAAAATTTTAGGCTCACCTAGTCGTAGATTAGGTGCCGTCACGATACCTTTCGGAGGGAAAATCGGATCGTGACACAAACTTTCATCTCCTATAGAGTAATTTTATTTCATGTATTTCCATTATGTCTCTCTAGCTTAGTTATGTCAAGTCCTGTAACTTTAGTTTATTTTTTTAAGCATTAGTAGGAAGGGGGGGGGGGGGGAAA
>ML326211.1:0-43631 GCA_005239505.1 Nicotiana paniculata | reverse complement strand
GTCGACCACGTATACTTGCGTGTGCGTTTGGGACCAACAAGTTTTTGGCGCCGTTGCCGGAGATTCACGAGGGGGATTTGACGTGGAGGAACACATACCACGCTTGAAGGGGGCTTGTACCTAGCTTTTCTTCTCTTCTCTTCCTTTAATTTTATAGTTTATTAGTTCTAGAGTTTTTGGGTGCTACATGAACGTTGTGGTTTGAAGCTTGAATTGTTCTTATTATTTTATCATATTGGTTTATTTATTCAATCTTGCGCTCAATTATTTGATTGCTTGATCACTAATTGAATACTATCTACGAATCTAGGATTGAACTCGGGAGAGGGAATTCTAGATTGCATATAAGATTGTGTAGAGCAATATCTTAACCCTTCAGGGGAGCGGATTTGCGGTTAGGATAGGAATATACCTAATCTCCTTGCTTGGTTTTATACGGGAATTATTAATGCGTTCTTGTTAATCCTAATTTCATAGGAATATAGGCGTTAGGTTAGCTTGAATAGGCGAGTTGTACTTCGGGAGAAGGCTACGACCTACGACAAATATTAACCTCGTCAATCAATAAACCATATAATTTAATTAGACGATTTAAGTGGAAAACTCAACAGGATTGTTTGCTAACCCATAGCTCTAGAATATCAGCTCTTATTGAATTCGTGTCTAATTCCGCCAATTTGTTTCGTTAATTTCAAAGTTTACTATTCTAGATTAATTTTAGTTAAATATTCATACTTTAGTGTTCGCTCGAATAGATTAATTGTTTGAGTTTAATTTAGTTGATAGTTAATCACAAGTCTCTGTGGGTACGATATCTGAACTTACAATCCTATATTACTTGTCGACCATGTATACTTGCGTGTGCGTTTGGGACCAACAAGTTTTTGGCAGGTTGAATATGTGATTGCGGCTGATGATTCAGAATGTTCGCGAAATGTTTAACAAAAAAAGTTTCCAGAAGTTTGGCGGGTTGACGGTGCGAGATCATGGTAATTGAGGAGGAGGAATTGTTGTGGGCTCTACATTATGTGATGGTAGCTTAAAGCTATGTGGGGGACCCCACAGTCTATGATTGGATTACGTGGGTGTCTGCTTGTGCGGTTTCTAGTTATTGGTGTGTTGATGGGTTATTATGATTAAGGAAAGAAAACATCAGGGGTATTTAGAGAAAAGGATTTGATTAATGTGTGCTATATTTTGCCTTATCGATTCATGTGCTAGCAGCGTGTTGGAGTTTGATTATATTCTGGACCAAGTCAGAGTGGGTGACTCTCAACAACGGTCCTAGAGGGTTCAAGAATTAAAGTGCGCTGCCTAAGGATTTCGGGTCCATTATGTGGTTAAGGATCGAGTTCCCGCAGTGGATTACGAACGAGACTTGCAATGTTCTACGTTATCATTGGGTGCACGGTGCAGAAAAGGTGTACCAGTTGGAGATGCTATTATGCCCGTGAGGAGGTATGCGATGATTCGTGGGTATTGAGACAAAAGGGTCTAGTGAAGTAGGTCACTCCGGAGGAGTGTTTTTTAGTTTCATTATGATTCTTGAACAGAGGTACTATTATTTTTAAGGCAAGTTAAGATTGAACTGGAAGAAGTTGGCTCGGTTTGTAATAGTTGAATCGGCATGATTGTGGCAATGATTAGTTCCTTCGGCGTGTGAAGTTATACATGTGATTTGTTATTGTACGTGCAGGCTCGGCAGCCTCCATAACTTGATTGATCTGTGAGGCATTCGATTCAAATGGCCTTGTGGTGTAAATGGATTCAGGAAGAGTCATGGCAGTTTCGATCACGACTTGTGGTTTGTATTTCGTGCGGTTTGGGAATTCAGTTGCGTGTTTCATTGGTTTTTCTGAAATGTGCTCTGTGAAAGGCTTTCTAGCCAATGAAGTGTTTATGCTACTAGTAGTTTAGGAATTATGATGAATTCTAGTATTCTCGCATAGCAACATGATAGGTGCAGTGAGCCACATGGGAATGGAAAGTGGAGGATCAAGTTGGGGATCGATGTTGAAGGGAATGTCGTGAGCTCGGATGAGCTGGGAAGAATTCAGATGTTCAGAGTCAGATGACATTTTATTTAGTGTCACCTGATAACTGTGTCCTGTGTAAGAGACCTTGTGTTTTGATTTGTGGATTCTCGAATTGCTTTATAGAATTTGTTGGGTTGGTGGTAAGAAGGTGCAAACCTTGCTACCCAGTACAAAAGATTGTGGGAGCGTATTCCACGGAGGAATTTTTATAGGTGTGGCATGTTACTCACTTGACTGTTAAGGATTGAAACCAAGCAGGGAGATTTTGGTACTATCGTTAATGTGAGGTTTTATGCCTGAAAGGCGCTCTATTCCTTTGGTTGTGGACTTTGAGAGATTGTTCCGGATTCGTACGATTGCTCGTGTGTGTCATGAATGGTTCCATTATGGATCTTTGGTAGTTTGTCGCCTCAGTATAGTATGGTCAGATGTGGTCATATGAGCACGATGGCTTGCGGTGTTATATGAGCATGATGGCTCTCGAGATATAGGTTATTTATTGAACCTTAGTTGTGCTTGGGTTTCGTAGAATATTCTGCAATCCGTCTCCCTAAGATTTGTGTCATGCACTTGGCGTGCTTGTGGTTGATATTTGGGCATTTCGTAAGTATAAGCGTTATGGCTTGACGCGTGTTTTTTCTTCTTGATTATTTTGTGCGGATCGGGTGGCACGCTGCCATATGTATGTTGTTTGGATAGGGTTGCATGCCGCTACAGGCATGTTACATGGATCGGGTTACGCGCCTCAACAGTGTCATATTTAACCGGGTTGCACACCACAACAGTGAGATGTGGAGTACAGTTCCCTATATTTGTTCTTGTGTATTTTGTTTCTCATTCTCTGAGAAGGATCATAGCGTCTGTCTGACCGCTTTATTTGTTACTCGGGCTGGGTAATTCTTTTCTAGAGTTTGTTCCTCCTTATGCGTCATATTCGAGTTGTAGCATGTTGGCTCATTTATGGCGTGTCATATGAGATCTGAGTCAGTGTTTGAGGTGGCTTATTGCCCGAGCAGTTTGTAACAGATGAGACAAGATTATTGGACCTGAAATTTGCACAATCAGATTTATATAAGGTACATTAAAGAGAAAATATGGTTATTCGGTTCATAATGGGGTAATTGTTCTTGTCAGGAGGAGATACTCCATGAATTTTGATCTGGCAGGTGGTTATGATTTCGACACATCTCTTTCATCGTGGCAGTATTTTGGGAGTTGGAACAGGATTTATATACGTCATGATATGGATTGCGGGCATCGAATTTTTGAAATTACAGCTATTATGGTCGGAGGGTGTTATTATGGACATGTGAATTAAGCGGGAAATGGTGTGATTAAGAAAAAAAGCGTACGATCGTGTTTGGGTACGGTGTGTGGTGATTGTTACGGTGTTGTATATTAGAATCATGTCTTGTAAGGAAGAAAGTTGGAATTTGATTCTAAGGCTTATTGACGAAATAAAAAGGGAGGATCTTCAGTGTGACTTGAGCTAATTTGTCCAACTTGAATGAGTTAGAATAGGTAGGTGCACGAGGTGTTAAACTTTTATTTTGAACAACTCTGGAGTAGTTCTTGGCACGTTCGAGGATGAAAGTATATTTAAGTAGGGGAGAATGTAACGACCCGACCAGTTGTTTTGAGCTCTAGCATGTCGTTTGGGGGTTTGAGGCCTTCAGTAGCTTCACTTCGGTTTTTACGACTTATACGTGTGGTCGGAATCAAGTTTTGGGAAGTTCGGAGTTAATTTGGAAAGAAAAATCTAATTTTGGACGCATTAAAGGAAGAGTTGACTAAGATTTGAATTTTGAGTAAACTACCTTGAAATCGAGATTTGAATGTTCCAATAGGTTTGTATGATGATTTCAGACTTAGGTGTATGTTCGGGTTGAGCACTGGATCACCCAGGAGCATTTCAACGCTTATCAATGTCCGTTTAGGATTTCGAGCATTGGGATAAGTTTGTATTATGACTTATGACTTGTGTGCAAAGTTTGGCGTCATTCTAGAATGTTTTAATATGATTCGGACGCGTTCGTCGAAGTTTGAAAGTTTAAATAAAGATTTCAATCGTCTATTTGTAGAGGGGGACTGCGGACGCGTGGTCTGGATTGAATTTCGGGATGTTCAGAGTTTATTTGGAAATGAAACTATGATTTCAGAAGACTTAGTTGGAAGAATTGACTAAGGTTTGATTTTTGAGTAAATGACCTCGAAATCAGGATTGGAAGGTTCAAACAGGTTCGTATGATGATTTTGGACTTGGGCGTATGTCCGTATTAGGCTTTGGATGACCCGGGAGCGTTTTGGGGCATATTGTGGAAATTTGGCGTTTTGGAAGAATTTCATAAATTTGGGTTGAAGTTCATTTCAATGTTATTGATGTCCAAATACGATTCCGAGTCTAGGAATAGCTCCGTATAGTGATTCTGGTATTGGGAGCAAGTCCGGACGTGGATTTGGAGGTTCGTAGGTCATTCGAGGTCATTTGGGGAAAGTTAGAAATTTGAAGGTTTTTGACAAGTTTGACCAGGAATGAAATTTTTAATATCGGGGTCAGATTCTGATTTCGAAAGTTGGAGTAGGTTCGTAATGTCGAATGTGACTTGTGTGCAAAATTTAGGGTCAATCAGACGTGATTAGATAGGTTTCGGCATCGAATGTAGAAGTTTGAAGTTCTAAAGTTCATTAATCTTGAATTGGGGTGCGATTCAATTTTTCGATGTTGTTTGGTGTGATTTGAGGCCTCGACTAAGTTCGTATGATGTTTTAGAACTTGTTGGTATATTTGGTTGGGGTCCTAGGGGCCTCGGGTGTGTTTCGGGTGTTAACAGATCATCTTGGGCTACTTTAGATGCAGGTTTTCTGATGTCTGGTGTTGTTCTTCGCATTCGTGAGGAGGCCATCGTGTTAGTGAAGAAGGATTTTGCTGTTGGGACTATTTTTTTCGCGTTCGCGAAGAGATTCTCGCATTCGCGAAGAAGGAAATCCTGTTGTTCGTCATCCTACTTTGAAATCATATATCTCACAATCTATAAATAATTTAGGTATGATTCAAAAAATTAAAGTTTTAGCCCTTTAATCCTAGATTTTAGAAAATCAAACCATTTGGCATTTGGAATTGTGTACAAAATGCTATGGTTGGTACACTACAGGCTGTCCGGGAAGATATTTGGAAATCACGAAGAAACAATTCGTGTTGCACAAGGCTGACTTTGGCAGACTATATCTCAAGTTTTATAAGGAATTAGGAGATAGTCAAAACATGAAAGTTCTAGATCTTAGTGTCTAATTTTCAGAAAGTTAAACCATTTGTCATTTGGAGTTCTGTAAGAAAAGGTATGGCCATTATACTAGATGTTGTCTGAGAATAGTTTGGAAATGGCTTTTGAGAATTTTGTTTATCGCGAACGCGACGAAGGGTCGCCTTGGCAGCGTATAAGCTTACAAAAATGGGTTTCGCTCATTTCATCTCATTTGCTCCATGGGAACCGACCTAGGAGAGATTTTGGAGCTCCATCTTCATCATCTATGTCAAGGCAAGTGATTCCCACCTATTGCAAGTTAAATACATGGATTATATATATGTATATATATATATATTTTCTTTGTTTTCACATGGAAATTTATGGAAAATTAGTGGAAATTTTGGATTTTGGTAGAAAACCTAGAAATTGGTATTTTTGGATTTTGATCACGAATTTGGACATGAAATTTAGAATAAATTATATATTTGAGTTCTTAATGTTTATCTTCGAAAAATTTCGGAATTCGGGCACGTGAGCCGGAGGGTTGCTTTATCGGCTTTTCGAGCAGAGTTGGGAATTTGTCTAAATTGATTTGTTATGAGTATTAGAGTATATTTTTAGTGATTTGCACATTGTTTGACTAGTTTTGGAGCGTCGGGCATCGGTTTGAGGTGTTAGAGGGCTTTGGAGCCGGTTATGGAATTTCGGAGCGAGGTAAGCGTCTTGTCTAACTCTGTGAGAGGAAAACTACCCCTAGGTGATATATTTAATGTGTGCAACTTATTGTGGGGACTAGGTATGCACGAGGTGACGAGAGTCCGTACGTAATGAGATTCACGTTATTGTTCGGGTAGACTTAGGTTCACATCATGCCATACTTGTACTATAGGGATTATCCTTGCTTGTTTAATTCTTTTATTTCGCATTATGACTTGAGAATAGATATGCGTAGAGTGATAGACTTGATATTGTAGAGTTTTCGCGAGTTTTATGATTTGACACGGAATAATGGTGTTCCTCTTATGGATTTATCGCGCATTATGCATTGTCATCGAATAAATTTTCTTAAAAAATATAACTCACATGTTCATTCGTGAGTGGGGGTCAAGGACCCATTTAATCTTCTTATTCTAATGGGATTGGGTTGTTCGCCTCGGCAGGATTTATGTACCACACTCTCATGGGAGCGGCCCGTTCGCCTCGGAAGTTTAATAGATAAATCTGTAGTTCGTGTCGTTCGACCCTCGGCAGTGCACAATTTAATATTTATGTTGGATCGGGTCGTACGCCTCAACATTTCTATAAAACATCCTCATGGAATCGTGTGTAATATTTGGCAAGCAGCCAGGGTATCTGTAAACTTTTCCCTGATTCAAATTATAACAACCTATTTGGTGGGGTCCATTATGTATATTTGTATGTGCTCCGGTTGAGGAGGAATTTTCTGATTGAGAGTTTGATTTTATTGTACCGAGGGGAATTGTACCACATATTTACACTAGTTTATTTATCTTATTTACTGTGCCTTATATTTGTTCGCCTTCTTACCGTATATGATATTATTGGATCACTAGTGAGCGTCGATGTCGACCCCTCGTCACTATTCCTCCAGGGTTAGGCTAGATACTTATTGGGTACATGTGGATTTTCGTACTCATACTACACTTGTTGCAGATTTTTGTGCATGTACTTTTATGTCCGGTAGCCCTTTGGTCGCGGAGGTACGGATGATGCGGGGACTTGCCGCGAGCTGCCTTTCAGGTTACAATCCGCAGCCAACAGAGTCTTCTTCAGAGCTATTTGTACTTTTCTGTCTAATTGTATTCTAGACAGATGTTGTATTTTATTTTACTTCCTAGTTGATGCTCATGCACTTGTGCCACCGGATTTTTGGGGTACTTATAAGTTGTTCAGTATGGTAGTTGGGAAAAATATTATAATTTACGCTATAAATTTTATCTCTGTTTATTTAATTGAAGAATAATTATGATTTCATAATACTAAAATGAATAATCGAGTTAATCAATTACTGTTGGCTTGCTTGACAGTAGTGTTAGGCGCCATCATGACTATTAATAGTTTTTAGATCGTGACACCATCGAGTCTCCATCGTACTATTTATTTTATACTGTCTTATTTACATTCTGGACATATGTATTTTTCCTATTGTACACTTTCAAAAAAATGCTCATGTACTTGTGACACCGAGTTTTGGGGGTTCCTACGGGTTGTTCATTATTATAGTTGTGAAAATACTATCATTTACCCTGTAAATTCTATTTCAAACGATTTAATTAAGGAACATTATGATTTCAAAATACTAAAATGAGTAATTATGCTGATCATCACCGTTGACTTGCCTGACGGCAGTGTTAGGCGCCATCACGTCCTTTAGTGGATTTTGGGTTGTGATGGCTTGGTATTAGAGCGTTAGGTTCACATAGGCCTCACCAGTCATGAGCAAGTCTAGTAGAGTTTTGCAGATTGGTATGTAGACGTCTGTACTTATCTTCGAGAGGCTACAGGGTTGTTAGAAGGACTTCCCTTCTTGATTTCCTCATCCTGTGGTTTGATTCCATTGAGGATCGTGCATTTATTTCCTTCCTACTCAATCTTATGCGACATGAAGCGCTATTTGTTGGGGCATCGAGATCTGTAGTCTCAAGTACATGAGCTTCTAGAGGTTCTACAAATAGAGTCTGAAATAAATACATTTGTCTCGAATGAAATGAACAGTAAATAAGGAAAGACGAATGAGACTTCAAGGTATACGGACGCCAGCAGATCTACCTCGAGTCTCCAAATAATCAAATTTGAGCCGATGCACCTCACAGACAGCTGGGACCATGTCACGACCCCAAATCCTATGACGGCCGTGATGGCGCCTATCATGGAACTAGGCTAGCCATCCATTTCAGATTATCAATATATCCCATAATTTCCCCAAAATTTAGCATATTTTAAAAATATCAGAAAGAGATAAAACAAATACACACTACCCCAAAGCCTGGAGTCAACTTTCATGAGCATCTAAGACTGAAAATACAATATACAACAGTGACTTTCTACAACAAAGTCTGAGGTACAAAAGACCAAAAGAAACTAAAATCTGAGGGAAGGAAAGGAGGTGAGCTGGGGACGCTGAGCAGCTACCTCAATCCTCGAACAACTCCAAGCTCGTCCGCAAATCAACTAGTGGGATGGTCCGGTACCTGGATCTGCACACAGAGGTACAGGGAGTAACGTGATTACGCCAACTCAGTAAGTAACCAATGTAACTAAAAACTTGAGTGTAGTGATGAGCCATTTAAATCATGTAAATCCATATAATGAATAACAGTGGAAATGAATAAATCAAGTAAAAAAATACAATTCCGAGTATTTCATAAAACTCCGGTTTCCATTTCAAAATCTCGTATGAAAACTTTTGTCCAATATTTATTATCAGAGGCTCAGTGTAAAGAAGAGTGAAAATCAGTATTTTCATAAAATATATGCCCCTCGGGCACAATATCACTCACAAAAAAGCTTCTCGGGCAAGCCTCTCAGTCACTCGTGACTCCACTATCACTATCTCATGCTCTCACTTAACACTCGTACTCAATAAGTACTATGAACACACACAACTGCTGCGGCGGGCAGCCCGCTCCACTACAATTATACATACATATATATTTATACTGCAGCGGTGTGCAGCCCGATCCATATATATAACATATATTGCTGCGGCGTGCAGCCCGATCCATATAATAGTCGACTGCTCTCACTGGTGGTGTACAGACTCATGGAGGGGCTCCTTCAGCCTAAGCGCTATATCTATTACAGCGTGCAGCCCGATCCAATATGCATATTGTTGCGGCGTGCAACCCGATCCATATATATAACATATATTGCTGCGGCGTGCAGCCCGATCCAATATGCATATTGTTGCGGCGTGCAACCCGATCCATATATAACATATATTACTGCGGCGTGCAACCCGATCCATATATATATAATCTATATTGTTGCGGCATGCAGCCCGACCCACATATAATATATAGCACATATACTACTGCGGCATGCACCCCGTCCCATAGATATCCTCACATACTCGGCACTCGGCCTGACTCAGTCACCCTCACAAGCCACTTAGGCAATTTATCTCGACTCACGGGACTCAGCCCAGAATACTTTTCAAAGCCGTGTGATAACAATCAAAATAACAACAAGTAGGAAGCAATGACTGAGTTCACAATTTACTAACATGATAGTGGTAGAATAGTGTAAAAGTACTCCCTGAGGGTCTAAACTGGTCGGCACAAGGCCCCAAACATGGCTCACAGCCCATAACAAGTATAAACTTCAAAAAGACATGATGTCGTAAGGTTTCAAATCGAATACGCGGCTTAATAGTCGCTACGGGACGGACCAAGTCATAATTCCCATCGGTGCACGCCCCCAAGCTTGTCACCTAGTGTGTGCAACACCTCATTTATCAACACAATATCAAATAACTGGGTGTGGTACCCTCAGGTTTAGAGTTACAATCGTTACTTACCTCAAAACATCCCAAAAGCTACTCCGCGATGCACTTGCCCCTCGAATTGGCTCCCAAATGTTTCGAATCTAACAAAAATCAGATTAACATCATCAATACACGCTAACGGAACAAAACACAATCGCAGGGTATAAATTTTAACACAATTCTCGAAATTCGGCCAAATTCGAGCCCCGGGCCCACGTCTCGAAATTCAATAAAATCTACATTGCTAGAATTCTCATCCTCCCTCGATTATATACATACCAAAACTTCCACAATCAGACAATAATTGCCCACTCAAATCACAAAAAGAATTTCATAATTTCCACCCCATTTTCCCCAACTTTTTCCACTTTAATTCTTCAATTACAAGCCTAATCTGTACAAATTAGCATAGAAACTAGTTCTATAAACCGGGAACTTACCTCCACTGAAGACCCTCGAATACCTTTTTCAATTTGCTCTCAACTCAGCTCTATCCACATGTAACAATGGAGGAAATGCCAAATATTTGCGGAGGCACTTCTATACTGTTCTACCCAGTTAAACCGCACCTGCGGACAATTCCTCGCACCCGCGGACCCGCACCTGCGGTCCCGGGTGCGCACCTGCAAAATCTCACTAACAGTCCAATTCTCGCAACTGTGGTCCCTGTTCCGCACCTACGGCTTCGCAGGTGCGCCCAATACTTCGCACCTGCGGATTCCTCCTGCCTGGCCTATCTTCGTACCTACGGCATCGCACCTGCGGCTGCCCTTCCGCAGGTGCAGCCACACCAGAAACAACTGCTAACCATCCGAAATTAATCCTGAGCCCATAGCATCATTCAAACTTAGTCAAGCCTTCGAAACACCAAAAACAACACAAAAACACCAAAATTACATCAAATTCAAACCTATGAACTTTGAAACTTCTAAATCTCGCCAATGATGCTGAAACTAACCAGAACAGATACGATTGACCTGAAAATTTGCACACATATCCAAAATGACATTACAAACCTGCTCCAACTGTCGGAATTGCATTCCAACCCCTATAGCCTATTTTCCATTGCCGACCGGAAATCGCCAAAAACTAACCTTCGCCAATTCAGGCCTAATTCTACAACGGACATCAAAACTTCATTCCGAACACCCTCCTAAGTCCCAAATCACCTAGAAAAGCTATCCGAGCCATAAAATCCGCATTCCGAGGTCGTTTACAAATAAGTCAACTCTTAGTTTCACTTTTCAACTATTAGGCTACTTTAAGAGGCTAAGTGCCTCTGTTCTCACCATGACCACTTGGAACCCAAACCATCCGACCCAACACAAAATAAACAAGATAAGAAATATATAATAACGCAGAAATGGGGGAAACAGGGCTAATCTCACAAAACGACCGGCCGGGTCGTTACATCCTCCCCCTCTCAAACAAACGTTCGTCCTCGAACGGGTCTAGAAACATACCTGGAATCTCAAATAAGTGAGGATATCTGTCTCGCATCTCCCGCTCGGTCTCCCAGGTGGCATCCTCCACCGGTTGTCCTCTCCACTGAACCTTCACTGAAGCTTTATCCTTAGACCTCAGCTTTCTGACCTGACGACCCAAAATAGCCACTGGCTCTAACTCATATGACATATCACCCTGGAGCTGAACCGTGTTGATGTCCAAAACATGAGACGAGTCACCAACATACTTCCGGAGCATCAAAACATGGAACACCGGATGAATACTCGATAAACTGGGAGGCATGGCAAGTCTATAAGACACCTCCCCAACCCTCTGAAGCACCTCAAAAGGCCCAATAAATTGGGGACTCAGCTTTTCCTCTTCCCGAACCTCATAACACCCTTCATGGGTGACACCTTCAGTAGTACCTTCTCCTCAATCATGAAAGACACATCTCGGACCTTCCGGTCCGCATAACTCTTCAGCCTACACTGCGCCGTGCGAAGCCGCTCCTGAATCAATTTCACCTTACCCAACGCATCCTGGACCAAGTCTGTGCCAATAGCCTAGCCTCGCCCGACTCAAACCAACCAATCAGAGATCTGCACCTCCTACCATATAAAGCCTCATACGAAGCCATCTGGATACTCGACTGATAACTATTATTATATGCAGACTTCGCGAGTGGAAGAAACTGGTCCCATGAACCCCCAAAATCAATGACACATGCACGCAACATATCCTCCAAAATCTGAATAGCACGCTCCGACTACCCATCGGTCTGAGGATGAAACGATGTGCTCAACTCGACCTGAGTACCCAACTCTCTCTGTACGGCTCTCCAAAACTGAGATGTGAAATGAGTACCTCTGTTAGAAATGATAAAAACTGGAACCCCATGCAATCAGACAATCTCCATGATATAAATCTTAGCTAATCGCTTCGAAGAATAAGTAGTATCAATAGGAATGACGTGCGCAGACTTGGTCAGCCGATCCACAATAACCCATATAGCATCAAACCTCCTCGAAGTCTATGGGAGCCCAACTACAAAGTCCATGGTGATTCGCTCCCACTTCCACTCTGGAATATCAAATCTCTGAAGCAATCTACCTGGCCTTTGTTGCTCGTACTTGACCTGCTGACAGTTGAGACACTGAGCCACAAAATCAACAATATCTCTCTTTATTCACCTCCACCAATAATGTTGTCGTAGATCCTGATACATCTTCGCGGCACTTGGGTGGATGGAATACCGTGAACTATGGGCCTCAGCTATAATCAAATATCGAAGCCCGTATATATTGGGCACGCAAATCTGTCCCTGCATCCTCATGACCCCATCATCACCAATAACCACATCCCTGGCATCATCGCGACGGACCCTGTCCTGAAGAACACGCAAGTGTGGATAATCGTATTGGCGTACTCTAATCTGATCATAAAGAGAAGACCTGGAGGCTACACAAGCCAATACCCATGGAGGCTCTGATAGATCCAATCTCACCAACTGACCTGCTAAAGCCTGAACATCAAGTGTTAAAGGCTGCTCTACTATTGGAAGGTAGGTTAAAGCCCCCAAAATCTCCGCTCTGCGACTCAGGGCATCGACCGCTACATTGGCCTTCGCGGGATGATATAAGATAGTGAGGTCATAATCCTTGAGAAGCTCCAACCACCTCCTCTAACGTAAATTCAGATCCTTCTGCTTAAGCAGAAGCTTACTATGGTGATCAGTGAAAATCTCACAATGCACTCCATACAAATAATGACGCCAAATCTTCAAGGCGGGAACAATAGATGCTAGCTCAAGATCGTGCACTGGATAATTCTTCTCGTGCACCTTCAACTGTCTGGACGCGTATGCAATCACCCTACCGTCTTGCATCAAAATAGCTCCAAGGACAAATCTCGAGGCATCACAGTAAGCTGTATAAGAACCTAAACCCGTAGGAAAAATCAATACCGGAGCTATAGTCAAAGATTACTTGAGCTTCTGAAAGCTCTCCACACACTCCTCAGTACACCTGAACTGAGCACCCTTCTGGTCAGTCTGGTCATAGGTGCTGCAATAGATGAAAAATGCTCGACGAAACGGCGATAGTACCCTGCCAAACCAAGGAAAATGCGAATCTCAGTAGCTGATGACGGTCTAGGCCAGCTCTACACCGCCTCTACCTTCTTGGGGTCAAACTGAATACCCTCATTGGACACCACGTGCCCCAAGAAAGCTACCGATTCAAGCCAGAACTCACCCTTCGAAAAATTTGCATACAATCTCTTCTATCTCAAGGTCTGAAGCACAACTCTCAAATGCTGCTCATGATCCTCCCGAGATCGGGAATACACCAAGATATCTTCAATGAACACGATGACGAAAGAATCCAGATAAGGCAGGAATACGCTGTGCATCAAGTGCATAAAGGCTGCTGGGGCATTAGTCAGCCCAAATGACATAACCAGGAACTTATAATGACCATATCTGGTCCTGAAAGCAGTCTTCGGGATGTCTGGCCCCCGAATATTCAACTGATGATAACCAGAACGCAAGTCAATCTTGGAAAATACCCCGGCATCCTGAAACTGATCAAACAAGTCATCTATACGAGGCAAGGGATACCGATTCTTCACCGTAACCCTGTTCAGCTGTCGATAGTCAATACACATATGCATAGAACCATCCTTCTTCTTCAGGAATAACACTGGTGCACCCCGAGGTGACACACTAGGCCGAATGAACCCCTTATCTAGGAGTTCCTGAAACTGCTCCTTTAATTCCTATAGATGCGCTGGTGCCATACGATAAGGTGGAATAGAAATAGGCTGAGTGCCTGGCACCAGGTCAATACCAAAATCAATGTCCCTGTCAGGTGGCATGCCTGGCAGGTCTGCAGGAAACACGTCCAGAAAGTCATGGACCATAGGAACCGAATCAATAGCGGGAGTCTCACCACGGACATCCCTCACAAAAGCCAGATACGATATACACCCCTTCTCAACCATACGCTGAGCCTTCAGGTAGGAAATCACTCTGCTAGGCACATAATGAGAAGAACCTCTCCACTCAACCCTCGGACATCTGGGCATAGCTAAGGTCACGGTCTTAGCGTGAAAATCAAGAACGGCATGACACGGAGATAACCAGTCCATGCCCAATATCACATCAAAATCGACCATGCTAAGTAACAGTAGGTCCACTCGGATCTCCAGACCCCCAATGGATATCACACATGACCGATACATACAGTCCACAATAACAGTATCGCCCACTGAAGTCGACACATGAACAGATGTAACTAAAGACTCACGGGGCATATCCAGAAAATGGGAAAAATATGAAGAAACATAGGAATATGTAGAACCAGAGTCAAATAAAGGCAAAGCATCTCGACAACAGACTGAGACAATACCTGCGATCACTGCATCGGAGGCCATAGCATCTGGCCTAGCTGGAAAGGAATACATATGGGCTTGACCTCCACCTACTCGACCTCCCCTCTAGGGCGGCCTCTAGCTGAGTGACTATCACCCATGGCTGCCTGGGTAGGTGGTGAAGTAACTGGAGCTGAAATCGGAGGCTGGCTCCTCAGCTGAGATGGACCTCCAAGAAGATGAGGACACTGCCTACTCATATGCCCAAACTATCCACACTCATAACAGCTCCCTGGAGCTGGAGGCTGGGACTGAAATGAACTCCTGGCACCAGAATGGCCACTAGGAGAACCATGCATAGAAGACCCCTGAATTGATGGTGCTCGAGCTGCACTCTAGGCTGGATGGGCACCGAATGAAGAATGGCCTGGCTGAAAATCGTAGGGACCATGCCCCGAGGATGCACCACTATAGGCTATGCGGCCTGACCGAGGAGGCTTGAATGAATGGCCCCTGCCATGTTGAAACTGCTCCTTGGAAGGAGCACCACTAATACCACCCGATCCACGAAGCCTCTTGGCCTCCCTCTCTACCCGCTCCTGGCAGTGAACCGACTCAATATCTCGAGCAATATCAATA
Organism: Nicotiana paniculata; assembly: GCA_005239505.1. Taxonomy (NCBI): domain Eukaryota; kingdom Viridiplantae; phylum Streptophyta; class Magnoliopsida; order Solanales; family Solanaceae; genus Nicotiana; species Nicotiana paniculata. The sequence continues at coordinate 28,386 of ML326211.1, read as the reverse complement.
ATCTGCTCGAATGTAGCATCAGATACTCTCTTCGGGATCATGAAAATATGGAGTTGATAAGTAAGTCCATCTATAAACCTCCTAATCCTCTCCCGATCAGTAGGGACCAACTCGGTGGAATGACGATCCAACTCCGAAAACCACATCTCGTACTACGTCACTAAGAGCTCTCCCTAACGCAGCTGCTAAAAATTCCTGCGCTGCTCCTCCCGGTGAGACTGGGTACACATTTCTCCAAGAAGATAGTGGAGAACTGCTGCCAGGTAAGGGGTGCTGAACCAACAGGCCTACGCCTCTCAAAAGAGTCCCATCAAGTGAAGGCAACACCAAAGAACAAAAAAGTGGCAAATGAGACCCCACTAGTCTCCGAAATCCCAGAAGTACACAGCATCCTCTGGCACTTATCTAGAAAAACCCGGGCATCCTCGCCCTCAGCACCACTAAATGTTGGAGGCTGTAGCCTACTAAACCTCTCCAGCCTACGTTGCTCATCATCTGGCATAGCTGGGACTATGAAGTCCTGAACTAGAGCAACCGACCTGGAATAACAATAGGAACTGCCGGTGCCTAAGCCTATCCCGCTGGAGTATCTGCGGTGGGAACCTGATCCTGAATACTAGGGGGATCAGCTGATACTTCCCTGGCTGCCGCACAGGCTAGCCAACTACCTATACCACGGCCTTGACCGCGTCCTCGATCCCTCGCTAGTCTAGATGGTGGCTGATCGCCCTGATCGGTGGTGCGAGTCCTCACCATCTGTGAGAGTGTGAAACAACAAAAGTTTAGACTTCTAGAACCAATGAAATGGCACGACAGAATTCAAGAAAAATGAGATTGTTCCTAAGGGTTCGGTAGCCTCTCGAAGATAAGTACAGACGTCTCTGTACCGATCCGCAAGACTTTACTAAAACATCTCATGACCGTTGAGTCCTATGTAACCTAGGCTCTGATACCAACTTGTCACGACCCCAAATCCTAAGCTGGTCGTGATGGAGCCTATCATGGAACTAGGCGAGCCAACCATTTCATATTATCAATATATCCCATAATTTCCCCAAAATTTAGCATATTTTAAAAATATCAGAAAGAGATAAAACAAATACACATTTCCCCAAAACCTGGATGAAACTGTCATGAGCATCCAAGACTGAATATATAATGTACAACAATGACTTGCTACAATAATGTCTAAGGTACAAAAGACCAAAAGAAACTAAAATCTGAGGGAAGGAAAGGAGGTGAGCTGGGGACGCTGAGCAGCTACCTCAATCCCCGAACAACTCCAAGATCGCCCAAAAATTAACTAGTGGGATGGTGTACCTGGATCTGCACATAGAGGTGCAGGGAGTAACGTGAGTACACGAACTCAGTAAGTAATCAATGTAACTAAAAACATGAGTGTAGTGACGAGCCATTTAAATCATGTAAATCCATATAATGAATAACAGTGGAAATGAATAAATCAAGTTAGAGATCTAAAATTCCGAGTATTTAATAAAACTCCAGGTTCCATTTAAAAATCTCGTATGAAAACTTTTGTCCAACATTTATTATCAGAGGCTTAGTGTAAAGAAGAGCGAAAATCAGCATTTTCATAAAATATAAGCCCCTCGGGCACAGTATCACTCACAATAAAGCCTCTCGGGAAAGCCTTTCAATCACTAGTGACTCCATTATCAGTATTTCATGCTCTCACTTAACACTCGTACTCAGTAAGTACCATGAACACACACAACTGCTATGGCGGGCAGCCCACTCCACTAAATTTATACATACATATATATATTTATACTGCAGCGGCGTGCAACCCGATCCATATATATATAACATATATTGCTGCAGAGTGCAGCCCAATCCATATAATAGTCGACTGCGCTCACTGGGGGTGTGTAGACTCCTGAAAGGGCTCCTTCTGCCCAAGCGCTATATCTACTGCGGTGTGCAACCCGATCCAATATGCATATTGTTGCGGCGTGTAGCCCGATCCATATATGACATATATTGCTGCGGCGTGCAGCCCAATCCATATATATATATATATATATATATAAAATCTATATTGCTGCGGCGCGCAGCCCGACCCACATATAATATATACATAACACATATATTGTTGCGGCGTGCAGCCCGTCCCATAACTATCCTCACATACTCGGCGCTCAGCCTGACACATATATACTGTTGCGGCGTGCAACCCGATCCATAGCTATCCTCACATACTCGACTCTCGGCCTGACTTAGTCACCCTCACAAGCCACTTGGGAAATTTATCTCAACTCACGGGACTCAACCCAAAATACTTTTCTTAGTTTTCAAAGCCATGTGATAATAGTGAAAATAACAACAAGTAGGAAACAATGACTGAGTTCACAATTTACTAACAACATAGTGGTAGAATAGTGTTAAAGTACCCCCTGAGGGTCTAAATAGTTCGGCACAAGGCCCCAAACATGGCTCACAACCCATAACATGTATAAAATTCTAAAAGAGAAGATGTCGTAAGGTTTCAAATCAAATACGTGGCTTAATAGTCGCTACGGGACAGACCAAGTCACAATCCGCATCGGTTTACACCCCCACGCTCGTCACCTAGCGTGTGTGTCACCTCATTTATCAACACAATATCAAATAACGGGGTGTGATACCCTCAGGTTTAGAGTTACAATCATTGGTTACCTCAAAACAGCCCAAAAGCTACTCCGTGATGCGCTTGCCCCTCGAATTGGCTCCCAAATTTTCCGAATCTAACCAAAATCAGATTAACATCATCAATACACGCCAACGGAACAAAACCCAATCAAAGGATATAAATTTTAACACAATTCTCAAAATTCGGCCAAATCTGAGCCCTTGGCCCACATCTCGGAATTCAATAAAATTTACATTACTAGAATCCTCATCCTCCCACGATTATATACATACCAAAAGTTCCACAATCAGACCATAATTGCCCACTCAAATCACAAAAAGAATTTCCAAATTTCCTCCCCATTTTTCCCAACTTTTTCAACTTTAATTGTTCAAATTACAAGCCTAATCCGTACAAATTAGCATAGAAACGAGTTTTCTAAACCGGAAACTCTCCTCCACTGAAGACCCTTGAATACCTTCTTCAATTTGCTCTCAACTCAGCTGAATCCACATGCAACAATGGAGGAAATTCCAAACTCACGGAGGCACTTTAATACTGTTCTTCCCAGTTAATCCGCACCTACGGACAATTCCTCGCACTTGCGGACCCGCACCTACGGTCCCAGGTGCGCACCTGCAAAATCTCACTAACAGTCCAATTCTTGCACCTGCGATCTATTTTCCGCACCTGCGGATTCCTCCTGCCTGGCCTATCTTCGTACCTGCGGCATCGCACCGGCGGTTGCGCTTCTGCAGGTGCGGCCACACCAGAAGATTCACACCAGCAACTATTTGCTGCAAATTTCCTAAGTCCAAACCTCCGCTAACCATCCGAAATTAATCCCGAGCCTCTCGAAGCCCTAACCAAGCATACGAACACACCCCATAGCATCATTCAAACTTAGTCCAGCCTTAGAAACACCAAAAACAACACAAAAACACCAAAATTACATCAAATTCAAACCTATGAACTTTGAAACTTCTAAATCTCGCCAATGATGCCGAAACCAACCAAAACATATCCGATTGATCTGAAAATTTGCACACATATCCAAAATGACATTACGAACCTTCTCCATTTGTTGGAATTCCATTCCGACCCCTATAGCCTATTTTCCACTACCGGCCGGAAATCGCCAAAAACTAACCTTCGCCAATTCAAGCATAATTCTACACCGGACATCAAAACTTCATTCCAAACACACTCCTAAGTCCCAAATCACCTAGAGAAGCTATCCGAGCCATAAAATCCGCATTCCGAGGTCGTTTACCAACAAGTCAACTCTCAGTTTTACTTTTTAACTATTAGGCTACTTTAAGAGGCTAAATGCCTCTGTTCTCACCACGACCACTCTGAACCAAAACCATCCGACCCAACACAACATTAACATGCTAAGAAAAATATTATAAAGAAGAAATGGGGGAAACAGGGCTAATCTCACAAAACAACCGGCTGGGACATTACAGACAAGTAGCAAAATCTACACAAGAAATGTAGAGTGTAGTATGAGTACAACCAACCTAATGTACTCCACAAGTGCCGAGCCTAACCTCGATGAGGTAGTGACAAGGCTATGACAGGGCACTCATGTAACTAAACATGTACAAATGAAGATATACGTGCAGCATGGCAACAAATAGAGATTAAACACGTACTAGTGTGAGGGGACATGCGAAAGGGAACATGATACGATAGCTATAACGGGAATGTAAACATAAGACAGTCAAGTAAAATCACCAACCAATGAAAATGGGTAACATGATGAATAAAGACTGCACGACATCACCCATCGTGCTTTTACTCTCAACCTCACCATGAAAATAATGGCACGACATCACCCTTCGTGCTTTTACTCTTAATCTCTCCATGAAAAGATAAATACGACACGAAATCACCCTTCATGCTTTTACTCTCAATTTCAACATGAAACGATAGGTATGACACGACATCACCCTTCATGCTTTTAACTCTCTTCCTCACCATATATTAATCAATAAATTAAACAATAATCGTCATGACATCACCTTTCGTGCTTTAACACTATCCCTTACCACGTGGAAATGATTATATAACATTTAAGTGGTAGAATAAAAAAGAACAAACCTTACATCAACAACGGTTCCAAAATACCAAACCTCAACTTCCAAAAGTACTCAAGTATCATAAATAGTTCATAAATGCGAAAAGAACGATCAATTAAGAAATAAACTAGTCTAAGCATGGATATCATAATCAAATAAGGAACTAAATTAGAAGGAAACAACTCCCACCCGCATGCTTTAACCTAACAAAAACGTATATGTACTTGTCACCTCACATATACATTGTACCCAAACATTTAAACACGTATCAAATAGGAAAACAAGTCACAATCCCTCAAGTTAAGGTTATCCACGATACTTACCTCGCTCTAAAATCGACTAAAAGTCCAACCACAACCTTTCCTTTCGAACGAGACTTCGAACCAACAAAATATAGCAATTTATTAACCAAACGATTCAAAATACGCCTTAAGAACTACCCACGAATGAAAGAGGGTTCATTTAGGTCATTATTGAAAAAGTAAACAAATGTCAACCCCGTGCCCGCTTGGTCCCTGAAATTCGGGCCAAACTCGGACTTCCCATTTACCCCCGAGCCTGATTATGTAATTTATTTCAAAATCCGACCTCAATTTGAGGTCTAAATTCCAATTTTACAAAATACCTAATTGTACTCAATTCCCCGATTTCTACCAAAGAAATGTAGTGGGAAATTGAAAGTAAGTAGATTAAGATCACTTACCAAAGAAATTAGGAAGAAGAGCTCTTGAGAAAATCGCCTCTAAGGTTTTTCGGGTTGAAAATGTTAAAGAATGAGCTAGAATCCCATTTTTCCCTTCTGTTGTCCAGGTGCAGATGTCACAATTGTGACCTAGGGTTTGCAATTGCGAACCCTACAAATATAAAAATCCTTCAGAATTCTTCTACCATAGCAATTGCGATGGTTTTTTCGCAAATGCGAACTTGGACTCCTCATATTTGCGATCAGTTTGATCATAGTGCGAACTCTGCTGACCCTACCACACTTCGCAATTGCAAAGTAGTAATTCACTATTGCTTTACTGACAGAGACACAGATGTATTGCAAATGCGAGGTCTGAGGCCTGCACCAGAAACAATATTTCACCAGCTATGATTCTAAGTCCAAATTCAGTCTGTAGTCTAATGAAATTTTCAAAGAAACTTAATGTCACACCTCCTTTTTCACGGCCCTGGGAGGGGTGTAAGGGAGTTATTCCAATTTCAGTGACAATCGAAACTGGATTATTTTATCTAAAATTCAGAGTCGCCACTTGGAATAATTTATGGTGTCCCAAGTCACCGGTTTAAAATCCCGAATCGAGAAAAAATTGACTATGTTTTACAGTCCGCGAACATAGAAATCCGGGTAGGGAATTCTGTTAACCCGAGAGAAGGTGTTAGACATTCCCGAGTTTCGTGGTTCTAGCACAGTCGCTCAACTAATATTATTGTCCTATTATCTGATTTTAATTAGTTTTTAAACCTATTGTGCACTTTTAACTTTTGTAGTCGCTTTTATTTAATTAATTTAAAGGAAAATTGCAACGTCATTTTAAATATGTTTCGAACCACGTCACATAAATGCACCCGCAGTCCATAACATATTTTATCTAACGTTGAGATTTGGATTTGGGTCACATAAATGCGCACCCGATTTTAGGAAGGTAAATTGTGAAACTAACGCGCCTAAAGAAATTACGCATTTACAATTTTGTGAGGGCCATAGAAATTCGCTAAATGGCACGCCTCGATTTCTAAGGATAAAAGTATTAATCAAGGGAGGGCCATGAATTATTTGTTTGGTTGGTATGGCACACCTCAAAATAACTACAAGGATCTACTGATCAAATAAGACTTAAGGAAATTATTGCTACTCCTAAATTACAGCTGAATTCAAATCGTACTAGATGAGGTCGAATTTGTTTTAGTTTCAGAGCCTGGACTGGCCTGAGGCCCGATTGGGTAGCGATACATGAAGGGCCCCAGGAGTGTGCCAAAAGAGGCGACAACATAGCATAGCAGGCCAAAGAAGCCTATTTTGATGTACTGCCTATTGTATGCCCATGTTAAACCCCAAATTAACAACATGAGATGTATGGCATCAACCAAAACGTCTAGGACTATCATGATCTAAACAACCTGCTACAGTGAAACAAAGCAATAAACTGAATTTGAAATTCTCAATTAAAAGTACCAGGACCTCATATTAACATGATACTATGGGAATGCATATCTAGAACAAACCAATTTATGTAGGTTCAATAATCAATCCCAAACTTGTTTTAAGAGAGAAATTTCGCAGGTGAAGAGAAACAGCACTACCAATTATTGATTTAACCACTGCACATATTTAAAGGACAAGATGATTTAGACCACTAACATATTCTACAGTAATTAAACCTATTAACGTGCTCAACAGTAGCTCCTCAATAGTACACATCCAGTAATATCTTGCGAAAGCAAATCCCAACAGTTACCATCAATAGTAATTAACTATTAACATCTGAACAAGCTAGTACGAATCACATTACTAAACCTGAACTTCTATTACAGCGATACCATGACACACATTGTCCAAATAACCAGTTCAGAACTTCGAACTTATATGATGAGTACTTCAGTTTGTTTGAATCCAAACCTCACACTCTTATCCTCTCAGAATCAAACCAACGAATAAACATGGATTCACTTTACAATATTCAGCAATATGAGAAAGGGCTAGACTAGACATGCATAATATAGGATTAAATACATAATAATACTGAAATGGATGAAATAGAAGAAACAAACTTGAAATACAACTTGTATCCAAAGTGTTTCAAATTCAAATTGAAGATTCACATTCAAACGTTGTCTATGGTTCCGAAAGATACCTGGAAAGAAAAAAAATAGGAAAAATGAGGGATCAACAGTAGTAGAGAAATATCAACCCAAATTTAACTAATAAAACAATGAAACCAGCTCCAAAAGTTCAATGGAACAGTAAACCACCAGCATAACTTTTTCCAAAATCAGCTTTGAACCAAGAATAGTGTGCAGGAATATAAAAAACAACCAAAACTTCAAGACAAGCCTTTTAAAACCTCCAAACTCAAACCATTTCAGCCCCACTTAGGTCATAGATCACTCCAATAATTGAAACTCAAGAAATTGCAAAAATAATTAATGAAACAGTGAATTTCACTCAAAAATTTCTAGCCGCCTGTATTTTTTGAGGTTTCTTATCTCTTCAAAACCCCTGCATTGAAAGGCAAGAATGAGATGCCTTTATAGGCAAGTCAATAGGGCAACTGTCAGATTTCATTTTTTCAATTCTACCCTTTTCTAATTTTTGTTTTTGCTACTTCATCCCTCAAATTTTGGCTTGCTTGCCTAGCAAAGCTCTTTTTCAGCTTCTAGGAAGCTTCCTAGGCAGTTATTTGAGAGACTCCCTCACCTAATTACCCAAATTACCCCTCAATCCCCCTTTTTTTTACTTTAGTCAACTAGCTAACCTTCAACTCACGGGTCAAGTTGACCCCAAAATTCAGCCCCAGACCAGACTAACTTCCCTTTTCTTTGGGCTTTTGATTTTAATAGGAACCCAACTAATTCAGTAGTCATAATAAACCCAAACCACAATTCAAATCAGCAGGTTTTATGAACCAAACAATTTCGAATTGAAATCAGAAATAAACAGAAAAAAGAACTACCTAACATTAACATGAGAATTAAATAAATGCAACTAACATGCTCATGAAAATAAAAATTACTTTAACAGATGGACAATAACAAGGCATAGAAAAGAAGAGCAGAAGAATGTAAAGATGGAGTGATGAACAAAAGAATGGAGGAAAGGAGAAGAACGAGGGTACCTAATCAACAGACGCGAATGAAAAAAGCTTGAAGGGACTCGGACTTTTTGATTTTGAGCCGAAATTAGTCTCAATCACGCGTTCTTGTCAAGAACGGACGAGCAAGGCTAGTTTCGACTCAAAACTTCTCGTCAAAACTGGACCAATTGCCTCCTCTTTTCCCCTTTCAGACCCAGACTAGGCTCTGTTTGGTGATGATTTGCAGACTTATGGTAGGAGATTAAGGGTCATGGGTGAAGGAGGGTTGTAGAGCCGGATTTTGGTGGAGACTTGGAGCTCCTTTGCTTTGTAAAAATGGCGGAACCTAAGGCTAATTAGGGTTGGGAGATATCAGAGAAATGAGAGAGGTAGGAGATGGGGAAGATGACCTGTCTCTGAAATTTTCGGACATATTAAAGGAAATAGGATCTTTAGTTCCTGGTCGTTGGACAGATGGAGATGAACGACCAGGATTGACCACTGTCAAAACTGTGTCGTTTAGTTTGTGGTTAGGCTGGACCGGGTCAGGGATGGGTATGGGCTGGGACAAGTGGGTTTGAGGGGTAAAATTTTGGGCCTGGAGGTTTCATTTAAAGAACAGCCCAAAACCCTCATTTCTCTCCTTTTATTTCAAAACAAATTATCCAAAAAAAAAATTCTTCTATTTTTTTTCAAAATTAAAAACAAGGTTAATTCCCAGAACTTAATTAACTAAAAAAACTATTAGCCCTAAAATGATAATTAATACAATTAATTAAAAACCGATTAACTACTCAAAATCGAATCTAAAAATTAAATAGCAAATAATATACTATTTTTGATTTTTTCTTTTTTTATAAAAATAACTTAATCACATAATTAATCCTAAAATGTTAAATTAAATCCTAATTGCAAATGCACACATTTTTTTTGTATTTTTAATTAATTAAATAAAGCAAACATGCACAGACAATATGCAATCAATAACACCACAAAAGTCCACAAAATTGCGAACAATGAAAGAAATTATTTTGTTTTGAATTTAGGGGAAAAATCACGTGCTCACAGCTGCTCCTCTTTGCTCGGAAACACAGAGAGTTTTCGTGCAAAGATAAAGTGAGCGATACGAGCGATTTTTTCCCCTTTGAATACTCTGTGGGAAGCATTTTTGCAAGAGTTGACCGCACCCTGCTTCCGAAGTTGCCTACATATCCTTGGCTCAAAAGGAATCAGGTCAGTGTAGTTCAGGAATGTTTGGTAGCTGGGACTACCATGAAGCTGTGATTTCACTGTTGCTGTTAGTGCTGCTACTACTTACTGAACCCCTTATTACACCATCCCAAAATTAAAGAAGCCAGGCTAAACTATGATCTATGAATTAGAAGAATCCTATCTACCATCTTCAAACTTGGTCTTGCGGCTCATATAGTTCTGTTTTGCATCTTGAACTGTCGGCCTGCACTCGCGAAATGAATTTCTATTGTTGCTAACGTGAATTGAATTCTGAAATGGGTTCTCTTATTTTTCAGATGGGTGCCTGATTGCCGAGACTTGGACTGCATTCCCTTGTTCTCCAGGTGGGCGCCTGATTGCCAAAACTTGAATTGTATTCCCTTGTTCTCCAGGTGGGCTCCTGATTGCCAAAACTTGAAATTGCATTCCCTTGTTCTCCAGGTTGGCACCTGAATGTCGAAACATGGATTGTATTCCCTTGTTCTCCAGGTGGGCGCCTGGTTTCAACAACTTGAAACTGTATTCCCTTGTTCTCCAGGTGGGCGCCTGAATGTCGAAACTTGGATTGTATTACCTTGTTCTCCAGGTGGGCGCCTGGTTTCCAAAACTTGAAACTATATTCCCTTGTTCTCCAGGTGGCCGCCTGAATACCGACACTTGGATGGTATTCCTTTGTTCTCCAGGTGGGCGCCTGATTTCAATAATTCGAAACTGTATTCCCTTGTTCTCCAGGTGGGCGCCTGAATGCCGACACTTGGATTATATTCCCTTGTTCTCCTGGTGGGCGCCTGATTTCCATAGCTTGAAACTGTATTCCCTTGTTCTCCAGGTGGGCGCCTGGTTACAACAAACAGACAAACAAAGAAACATGTGTGCCCTAGTTTGGTATCTGGGCTCATCTGTGAATGTTAATCGAATTATGTTACCCAAGATCTTTAAGAATTTAAACTAAATCCCATTATCCAGGAGGGTCATGAAAATTTCAAATTGAATCTCATCTTAAGAATGAAAACATTAAAGCCAACTATATTTCCTCAAAGTAGGGCTTATGCTAGATGGATCTTTTGAATTTTAACCAAGTCCCATTGTCTAGGAGGGTACTGAGAATTTAAAAGCTAAACCCCATTATTCAGGAGGGTCCTGAGAACTCACGGTCAAACCTGTCCGGTGCATGCTTTCCTTACGGAGGGTTCCTCCGGAACACGAGATTTCTTGCCCCTGTTTTAATCAAAGAAAAATTTATCAGTTTGAAAAATGTGGTGGTTAGCTTGTGGAATTATTACTGAAGATGGCGTTCCCACTGCCGTGCTTTCGGCTAACTGGCTGCTTTGAACTGGCCAAGAATTTGTTTACTTTCTGACTGAATCTCAACCACAGGACCCTGAAAGACCCGAATGACCTGCACTCAAACCACTGTTTTACATTTCTGTCCATCCCATTTGAAACACCGCATCTTCAACAATATTCACAAACCACTCGACCATTTGAACTTCACTAACACCTTATTTTCCATTTTTGCATTGTGTTATTTCTGGTATGTTTTGGCTTCACTTTGCTTTGTGCAATTTCGGAAGTTGGTAGTAAGCTTTGGAATCCTTCTTTACTTGCTTAAACAAGGCTGACATTGATAAAGCCTTAGAAAAATAAACCCAAAATAAATGAAATGCAATGACTTTGAGAATTAGGAATAAAGAAGAAAATTCGAAACAGGATGACTGTTTGTGGGAGAAAAGAGACTTATCTGAGTGAGACAGCTGACACCGATGATCATGACATGCATTTCAGATTAATCAGCCAGCCTATTCAACCAATCAACTTTCAATTGTCATACCTTATGCGCGGGATCTCCATAACCCAATCTCTTCACCAGGTCACTGACCTTGTTCGGTTTGCGGTGCCCTGAAGGGTTTTCACCAACAAACCTCCCTCAGTTTTTCATCTCTCAACTCACTGTCGCCTTATGGTGCCAGTGAAGGTTTTCACCAATAAGACTCTCTCATTTTTAATTTCTCTTAGCTCGCCATCGCTTTATGGTGCCCATTAGGGTTTTCACCAATAAGACTCTCTCATTTATTTGTTTTCCTTTGTGCGGAACAGAGTGTTGGCCCTTGGTGTGAATCATACCTCTGTATCGCTTGACTTGGTACTCTCAAATATTGGTCGGAAGGTTTTTCTTTGGACCGTAATGCAGGCTTTTGGATGGGGTTAGAAAGAAAGGAGAAAGGCTTAAAACAAATTGAGTGGGTTCATAATTACAACTTTTGGAATCAGATCTTTTACATAGCCACAACTTCTGCCCCAGTTTCTTTCCCTGGGTTTTTTTTGAATTTTTACTTGGATGGGACTGAACCGTGAGGCTGCCTACGTATCCTTAAAAGGAATCAGTTCAAACGTAGTTCATGGATGTTTTGATTTGTTGTTGTAACCTTTCTATTTTTCTCTTCTTTTCTCTTTTTCTCTTCTTTTATTCTTATTAATTTCTTTTTCTTTCTTTTTTTTCACTTCTTTTTTTTTCATTATTTTCTTTCTTTATTCAATTTTGTGTCCGTGTTTCTGGACCTTGCTACTGATTCCAAAAGAGGGGTATGAAAGAAAATTAATAAAGCTCAAAGGGGTAACAAAAGGGTAAAGTGTTTAGATAGCATAATAAAATGCCTTCATCATTCCAATCTTCAAAACATGCCAAGTACAAACAAACACAATTTAAACCACAGAAAATCGTACATAATATCTTTTGACTGCGTCAGAATTGATAGCCATATCTACACATTTGCCTTCTAAATTTTTTAAATACAAAGCACCATTGGACAACACTCTCGTTACGATGAACGGACCTTGCCAATTTGGGGCGAACTTGCCTTTTGCTTCTGCCTGATGTGGAAGGATGCGTTTTAACACTTGCTGACCCACTTCAAATTTCCGGGGACGTACCTTTTTGCTGTATGTTCTTGCCATTCTCCTTTGATATAACTGGCCATGACATACTGCCGCCAATCATTTTTCGTCAATCAGACTTAATTACTCCATACGGGTTTTGACTCACTCATCATCATCAATTTCGGCTTCAGCAACAATCCGAAGAGATGGTATTTCAACTTCCGCGGTATCAGTACTTCAGTACCATATACCAACAAATAAGGAGTTGCACCTACTAAAGTGCGCACAGTAGTGCGATAACCTAGCAAAGCAAAAGGCAACTTTTCATGCCATTGCCTGGAGCCATGCACCATTTTACGAAGTATTTTCTTTATGTTCTTGTTGTCCGCCTCGACAGCTCCATTTTCCTTGGGGCGATACGGAGTGGAATTCTGATGCGTAATCTTGAACTGTTGGCATACTTCTTTCATCAAGTGACTGTTAAGATTAGCACCATCATCTGTGATGATTACCTTTGGGATTCCGAACCGACAAATGATACTTGAATGAACAAAATCGACCATTACCTTCTTGGTCACAGATTTGAAAGTTTCAGCTTCGACCCACTTAGTGAAATAGTCAATGGCTACTAGAATGAACCTTGCTCGTTTGACGTCGCAGGCTCAATTGGTCCAATGACTTTCATGCCCCAAGAAACAAACGGCCATGGCGCGGACATTGCGTGCAATTAAGATCGTGGAGAATGAATCAAGTATCCGTGTACCTGGCATTGATGACACTTGCGCACAACGCTGATGCAGTCTCATTCCATGGTGACCAATAATACCCTACTCGAAGAATCTTCTTTGCTAGAACATACACGCTCATATTCGGCCCACAAATTCCAGAATGTACCTCGTCATGATAGTCGTGGCTTGCTTATCATCGATGCACCTCAATAGCCCAAGATCTGGAGTCCTTTTGTACAACACCCCTCTCCCCCCCCCCTCCCCCCGCTCAAGAAAAATCCACTAGCCAAACGTCGAATTGTTCTCTTTTGATCGCTTGTGGCTTGTACCGGATATACTCCTATCCTGATGTACTCCTTAATGTCATAGAACCATGGTTCACCATCAAGTTCTTCTTCAACCACATTACAGTAGGCATGCTGATCCCGAACTTGAATATGCAGAGGATCGACATAGCCTTTGTCCGGGTGATGCAACATTGAAGCCAAAGTAGCCAAAGCATCGGCAACCTCATTATGGATCCTTGGAATATGCCTGAAATCTATGGATCGAAATTGTTGACAAAGATCATGCAAACATTGTCTATACGGTATGAGCTTTAAATCCCGTGTTTCCCATTCTCCTTGAATCTGGTGCACCAGGAGGTTTGAGTCTCCTAAGACCAAAACTTCCTGGGCTCCCATGTCTACAGCTAACCTCAATCCCAAAATGCATGCCTCGTACTCAGCCATGTTATTGGTACAATAGAAGCGAAGCTGAGCCATAACAGGGTAGTAATGCCTTGTTTCCGAGATGAGTACTGCCCCTGTTCCGACACCTTTCATGTTAGCGGCCCCATCGAAGAAGAGTTTCCAACCAGGCTTTTCTTCCTGCTCAACCTTGTTAATATGAATCACCTCTTCATCAGGAAAATAGGTCTTCAATGGCTCATACTCTTCATCGAACGGGTTCTCGGCCAATTGATCGGCCAATGCTTGGGTTTTCATCACGGTCCGAATCACATAGATAATGTCAAACTCCGTGAGAAAAATCTGCCACTTCGCAAGTCTCCCTGTGGGCATAGGCTTTTGAAAGATATATTTTAGAGGATCCAGGCAAGTAATGAGGTAAGTAGTGTAACATGACAAATAATGCTTCAACTTTTGTGCCACCCAAGTCAGTGCGCAACATGTTCTTTCAAGGGGAGTGTACTTAACCTCATAGGATGTGAAATTCTTACTGAGATAATAGATGGCCTACTCCTTCCTGCCAGTGAGGTCATGCTGGCCCAACACACAACTAAAGGATTTATCCAAGACTGTCAGATAGAGAATATGGGCCTCCCGGGTTCCGGCGGGACCACCACACGTGAGTTTGACAAGTATCCCATGAGTTTATCAAATGCCTCCCGGCACTAATCAGTCCATTTGACCACAGCATCCTTCTTCAACAACTTAAAGATGGGTTCACAAGTTGTCATGAGTTGAGCAATAAACCTGCTAATGTAGTTTAAATGCCCGAGAAAACTCATCACCTCAGTCTTGTTCCTCGGAGGTGGAAATTCTTGAATAGCTTTGATCTTTGACGGGTCCAACTCAATGCCTCGATGATTGAATATGAATCCCAATAGCTTTCCGGATGGAACATCAAATGCACACTTGGCAGGGTTAAGCTTAAGATCGTACCTGCAGAGCCTTTGGAAAAACTTTCTCAAATCTCCGACGTGGTCGGCCTGCTGCTTTGACTTTATGATCACATCATCCACGTAAACCTCAATCTCCTTGTTCATGTCATGGAACATAGTAGTCATTTCCCTCATGTAAGTTGCCCCAGCGTTTTTCAAATCAAATGGCATTACCCGATAGCAATAAGTTCCCCATGGTGTAATGAATGCTGTCTTTTCTGCATCCTCCTCGTCCATCAAAATCTGGTGGTATCCCACATAGCAATCCACGAAAGACCCGATCTCGTGCTTGGCATAGTTGTCAATCAGAATGTGGATATTTGGCAATGGAAAATTATCCTTTGGGCTTGCTTTGTTGAGATCACAGTAATTAACGCATACCCTGGTCTTTCCATCCTTCTTTGGCACCGGCACAACATTAGCTAACCAGGTAGCATATCGCGTGACTCGAATTACCTTTGCTACCAACTTCTTTGTGATTTCTTCCTTAATCTTCACGCTCATATCAGTTTTGAACTTTCTCAGCTTCTGCTTGACGGGAGGGAATGCCGGGTCAATGGCAATTTGTGGACCACCAAATCGGTACTCAATCCTGGCATGTCATCATACGACCATGCGAAAATATCCTTATATTCAAACAATGCTTTGATTAATTCTTCCTTGATTTTTGGCTCAAGATGGACACTTATCTTGGTTTCTCTGACATTATCTGGATCTCCTAAATTGATTGCTTCTGTTTCATTTAGATTAGGCTTGGGTTTTTCTTCAAAGTGATTTAGTTCCTTACTAATTTCCTCAAATGCATCATCGTCATCATATTCTGTTTCATCATCACACTCTATTTCTTGGATTATTATTTTAGAATTAGATTGACTTTTAAGACTGGGCTGAAGATTCCTCGTGCATGTCATGTCATAGAAACCATCATAAAAAGAACTGTACAAAGAAGAAAAGAAAACAAAATAAGAACTAACAGGAAAGATGGAAAAGAGAAATTGCATTTCATTAAAAATAAAGGATAACAGGGTATGTACATCAATAAGCGAAAAATAAAATCTGGGTCACAACCCTGGAATAACCTAGATAGAAAGGAAACAAAAACAAACTACCAAGATTCCTTCCGAGTGGGGAGAGGAGTTGACTTCCAGTTGTTAAGATTTACATTCGGCCCGACGAACTGTACGTATGCTTTGCTGGACCCTCCTTCGACTTCTACCATGTTCACATCCTCAAATAACCTTTGGAACCTTTCAATTAACTCTCCATCAATGTCAACCAGGGGACTTGGAACTATTGACACTGGGCGTTTCCTGGCGCCGGGCTTGACAAAGGACCCGGAGAGACGCACGATAGGCTTCGGAAGTGCCTATGCCTTCTGTTTCAGCCTTTTAGCCCTCTTCACATCTGCCCCTATGGGTTTGAACCCTAGACCGAACGTGCCCAAATTTTTTGGGAGGGACACTGGTTGTACGATACCCTGCAAGGATGCACCCAGACCTTTACCTGACATAAATCCATTTTCCAGCATTTCAGAGGCCACCATGACGGATGCGGAGGCTATCTTTAGAGTTGGAATATATTCCCCTTCTGGAACCTTTTCGACCGGCACTGTTTTAGAAACCTGATAGACCCAAGGCCCTTTTTCATCTTCGGCCTCGGTAAATGGGACATAGGCATCACTGTGAGCACACAAATTCTCTTCACCATGCACGACAATCTCCTGCCTGTCCCACTCAAACTTGACCATCTGGCAAAGAGCACGGGACTGCCTTGCCGGCGTGTATCCAGGGCCGACCTAGCAGCAAATTGTAAGAGACGGATACGTCCAAGACCTGGAATTCCAGGGTGACCTCCACCGGTCCTATTGTCAACTCAAGCACTATATCCCCGACCGAGTCTTTTCCCCCACCGTCAAAACCTCAGATGCATATGTTGTTCTTGTGAATCCTCTTATCATCAACTTTTAACTTGTTCAGAGTAGAGAGAGGCAAATGTTTGCACTGGAGCCATTGTCAATTAATACCCTGGTGACCACAGAATCTTCACATTTTACCGTAAGATAGAGAGGTTTGTTGTGTTCAGTTCCTTCCACGGGCAACTCGTCATCAGAGAAGGTGATCCTGTTCACCTCAAATATTTTGTTGGCGATCTTTTCCAGATGGTTCACTGAGATTTTGTCGGGGACATGAGCCTCGTTCAGTACTTTCATCAGGGCCCAACGATGCTCATCTGAATGGATCAACAATGATAGCAGGGAAATCTGAGCGGGCATTTTTCTCAACTGCTCCACGATGGAGTAATCTTGTACCTTCATTTTTCTCAAAAACTCCTCCGCTTCTTCTTCAGTGACTGCTTTCTTTACTAGAACTGGGTTACCTATGGATGTTTTAGCTTTCCTTAACTCTTCCGGGGCAAAGCATCTCCACGAACAAGTTAATCCCTGGGCTTCATTGACTTCTTCTTTCACTTCCTTTCCCTTATAGGTCACTATTACCTTTTCGTAGCTCCATGGGACAGCCTTGGTGTTGACTACCGGCAACTGGGTTACAAGTTTGATGATGATAGGGTCCGTACGAGCACCCTTTACAATTATGATAAGCTTACTCGTCAACCCCGGCACAACCACCCTTGACTCATCTTGCTTTGCTACAACATTACTTGGGGATCCTTTCTCAAATATGACAGACGGCTCACTGCTTGTCATGCTCAACTTGTTCACAGATCCTGACCGTTAGTTTTCTTACTAGCTTGACCTCACTAGACCGAATCATCACGAAGGACTGTGAGGGTTTCTTGGGTTCCCCCTCCTTATGTACTATCTCGATCATGTTGGTTTCATCACGGGTTGGCAACGGGTTCTGATTGATGTTAGGTGCCTTCGGAGTTTGGACTATAATCTGGTTTGTGTCAATGAGCTCCTGGATGGCATTTTTCAGATGCTAACACTTCTATATATCATGTCCCGGAGTACTAGAACAATAAGCACAACTCAAGGAGTAATCAAGATTCTTTGGGGGAGGGTTTGGCAATTTCGACTCAATTGGCCTCAGCACATCCAACTGCCTCAATCTTTGGAATAAACTAGTATAAGACTCCCCCAACGGGGTGAAAGTTTTCTTCCGCTGCAACCTCTCATTTCTGAACACTGGTTTGGGCCGGAAACTTGGGCCAGCAGGATTTTTATAGGCTCGCGGGGGTGGGTAAGAATTTTGTGGAGCTGGCTAGGTGTTTTGCGGGGCTGGGGCAGGCCATTGTGAATAGGAAGGAGGTTGAGTGTATGACTGGGCGTGGTGGACAGAAATTTGAGGGTCTTGTGATGGTAAGTAATGTTGGGGTGGATTATATGGAGTTTGGGGGTAGGCTCGGTGACAGGGTCGGGGCTGGGTATAATGGGTGACGGGATCCTTTGTCCAAACCACGACCCTAAATCAACTATTGCCACATATTCTTTCTTCTTCTTTCCAATCACTCCTATGGTACCATTATGAATGGCTTGGGCGGTTGCTTTGATGGCCGAGTAGCTCGTGATTTTGCTTGATTTAAGCCCTTCCTCCACCATGCCACCCATCTTTACCACCTAATTGAAAGGCTTGCCTATGGCCGATATCAGGTGGCCAAAGTATGTAGGCTCCAGAGCCTGCAAAAAGTACTCCACCATTTCATTTTCCTCCATCGGGGGGTTGACTCTTGCCGCTTGTTCTCTCCAGTGAAAGCTATATTCCCTGAAACTTTCACTAGGCTTCTTCTCAATCTTAGTCAAAGACAAAAGATCTGGAAAAATCTCGATGTTGTATTGGAAATGACGAGCGAATGCTTGGGCCAAATCATCCCAAGTATACCATGTGCCGTGATCCTGACTAGTGTACCACTCCAATGCCGCGCCACTCAGACTCTGGCTAAAGTATGCCATCAGTAGTTCATCTTTCCTACCAGCTCCTCTCATTTTACTGCAGAATCCACTCAAATGGGCCACCGAGTCTCCGTGCCCATCATATAAGTCAAATTTAGGAATTTTGAATCCCACAGGCAGCTGAACATCGGGAAATAAACACAAATCTTTGTAGGCTACGCTCAGCTGGCCTCCCAATCCTTGCATGTTCCTGAACGATTGTTCCAGGCTTCTTACCTTCCTAAACATCTCCTCCTGCTCTAGGTTTTTAGGCGGTTTCTCAGTCTCAACAGGGAGGTCGAAACGAGGAGTGTAGGAGTAATGGTCTGGGGCCTTGAAGGTAGGCTCCGAGGGATAGTACTGGTTATCTTGGGTATGGAATAATGGCTCACTTGAGGATCGATGGAGTGTAGCAGATGGGGGTGCTACAAAAAAAGGGGTGGCTGGTGGAGGGGCGTATGGGATTGGTTTGGCTGGTGGTGCTTGTGTGGTTTGGGAAATGGTGCCCTGATACTGGTGGTAATGGGGGAAGCCTGGTGGATGTTGCGGAGATGAGTCAATAGTGGGAGGTTCCTGGGATTGAGCTAGTGGCGGGATGAAAGCAGGGTTGGCGGGGTATGATGGTGGTGGATGCCCCTTCATTCATGCTTGGTACATCTCTGCCATTTGGTGCTTCAACTTATGTAACTCCTGTTTCAGATTAACATCAAACTCCTCTCTCTCCCTTGATGGATCAATAACACTTTCATCAAGCTCTTTGTCAGCCATGCTCAACTTGTTTTTAGACCTAGTGTTGTACGGGTGAGTTAACAGAATGCCAAACAAACTAACCACCTGACTACTATCAATGAAAACGGCAAACTTGTCAGCGTTAAAAGATTTAACAGATAGGAAACCGCACATTCGGGATGTAATGAACCTAGATAGTTAAAGCTTTTATTCATGCGTTTTAACGGCAGCATGCTTCATCCCGGCTTTTAACTAATTCTTCGCGTTTTGCACTTTCCTCTTCTCTCTCTTTTTCTTTCACCCAAAAACCCTTCTCGATCACTATTGGCCTTTTCCACTTATTTTGTGGCCTCCCTCTTATTTTGCACTTGTTTTTCCTCTCTTGTTTTGCCATTATTGCCGTCCAGTCGATTTTCTTGATTCTCTTTCTTTGATTTTTCTTTTTTTTTTTGGTTACGATCGAATCCTATGGGGATTGCCTACGTATCATGGCGCCGCATGAATCAGATCATTACGTAGTTCAGGGAACAAATGTAAAATAAAGAAAGATAGATTTTTTGCTTTTTTTTTTCTTTTTTTTATTTTTTTTTCACATATTCATGAAATAAACAAAACAAAATATCCTGATTACAATGACTTCCCTTACATAAAAAAAAACTGACAGACTCGACAAGTGGGCTAGCAGACTACAAAAGAAAGATGAAAATAAAGACTCATAAATGGACTAACAGACTCCAAAAGAAAAATTAAAATACAGACTCAAAAATGGATTAACAAACTCCAAAGAAACCGGAAATACAGACTCGAATAAAAATTATGAATACATAAGTGCCTCAATTGCTGCTCCAGGAGCCCGCCGGACATCAGTCGGTCTCGCCGTTGGCCTATGCACCATATCTTCTTGAAGGTGAAATAGGTCATCCATGATCTGTCGGACAAAAATCATAACGGAGGCGAAGAACATAGACCTAGTCATGTTTTCACACTCGTTGCACTTCATTGCAATGTAGTCTGTAATGCTCCTAACCCTTTCTCTGATAATACCCGTCTCTTGTAGCAATCGTCTAATCTGCTGGGATCTGGTCCCCCAAAATTTGTTCGACTGTATGATTTTGCTCTTGAAGCTGCTGCAGGTCTTTCTCTAGCTGCGACATCTGGTCTTTCTGATTTGAAATCTTTTTCCTGCTTGGTCATTTTGTTCTCAAGGACGGTGATCTTTTTCTTCAACCCCACGGCTTCATTGGCATATTTTTCTTTTAACTGTTGAAACCAATCGTGCTCTTTCCTCTACATTCCTAGCCAATTTTGTTCGAACCTTTGCCAGCTCGCCCTCGGTCTTTTTAAGATCAAAACTATATTCAACAACCTTCCGCCTGAGATTATCTATAAGATTTTCATTCCTTGCACTTCTGACGAGGTTCTCGGCTGCTATTTTTATTTCCCGAATTTGGGGCCCGGAGGGCGTCATTTTCTTCGGCCAGCTTTTTCTTTTCACCTTCATCCACGACGGCTTGCAAACCTTTCTCAAATTGAAGATCCCTGACTTGCTTTTCCAACATTCCTATTGTGGCCCTGTACTCATTCTCCTTAGTCAACCAAGCCCACTGTTCCTGTGATGCTTCAACAAATTCCTGGATGTGGGGCCTTTTGGCTGGTCTTTCAGGTTCGGCCCTTGCAGTGTTTTTCTTTCTATACCAAGAAAGATAGGCTGATGAGACCTCGCCTTTAGACAAGTCACACACTCGATTGTTTTTTGTCAAATACTGGAACTCGTTCCAAACATGACGAACTGTTTCTTCATGAAATTGGCCGTCAGAGCTGACTTCGACTACATAAGCACTAAGATCCTCATCTGGATGTGTCAGCAGACATCTTCCCAATTGTCTCATCACCTGGTATGGAGCGTAAGTCTGAATGCCTCGAAGACCCATTAGGAGGAAGTAAGGACTGGTAGCCGGCATATATACAACTTCTTCGACGGGGAGCCAACCCAGTATCCATTCTATTTGTCCTGCCGTTATGGATCGATGGCATGATACCAAATCTCCAAACCCTTCTGGTAATCTGAAACCTGAGACCCTTGTGTCAAACTCCTCAATGCAACTCTTTCCCATGGATCCATAGTTCATATATCGAGGGCGGTGACACAGATGCTCAATCATCCACATTTGTAGTAGTAAATTGCACCCCTCGAAAAAATCTACCCCAACTTTACAAGCCGTGAGGGCTCGGTATATCTCAGACACTATCATAGGGGCAAGGGTTCTCTTGGAGTTGGTAATCAAAACACTGACGAATCCATTACCCACACATCAATATTCCCATCTTTCCGGGGAAACACCACGAGACCTAAGAATGCTACCATGAAGGCGAAACGCCTATGCTCATCCCATTTCGATTGGTTCCCTCTGCTACAATTTCCATTTTTCGGGTTGTTGAATCCCCCTTCATGCCCGTACCTCTGGTATATGAAGCGTAGAGTGGAAAACCCTCCCGCCAAATCTGCATACTGGATCCCCCTGCTTATTTTTAGCAAATCCAGAAACTTGTGGGGGTAATGGCCCTTGGGGAAACCAGGTATTTATGTCTTAGACCTTCAGTACTTCCCACGTAACCTGCTATTTCATCCAAAGTGGGTGTGGGTTCAAAATCTGAGAAATGTAGAACGTTGTGAGCTGTGTCCCAAAATGTTACCAAGGCCCTTATTATGTCGCCTCTAGGCCTGACATTTAACAATCCGGTAAGCCCTTTCAAATAAAGGTTGACCAAATCTCTTCCTTCTTGACCCAAATCTTCCCACCACCACATGTATAGCTCCAGTGGAACCTTGGACATGATCCCTATTGGTGAATTTTGACTCGTTCTCATTCTGCACATTTAGATTAAAGTGAATGGTTTATAGACAACGTGAATCCTACTAAAAAACTGACAAAAGACTTATTTTCCAAAAGGGTAAGATAATAAAATAAATCAAGGCTACTTTTGCGAATGCGGCCTTTCATTACTTCGGAATGGAAGTTATTAGAGATGTGTTCGCTAATGGCCAAAATCAACAAAGAAAACATCGGTGGCTATTTTGCAAAGCAGCCCTCCGGCGTCCCGCTGGAACATTCGGCTATTTAGACAAAACGACATCACCGACTTATTTATAAAAAGAATGACGACACTTCATATTTGTTTTTCAAAATTTTCCAAAAAGAAAAAATGAGGGTTGCCTACATATCCCACATCCGGTGGGAATCAACCCCGCATAGTTCGGCCAGTTTTGACACGAGAAGGAACAACCATTTTGGACTAAAACCTTTCTTTCTCAAAAACTTTTTTTTTTCTTATCTAATTATTTTCCAAGAAAATTTTCCCTTTTTTTCAAAAAATTTGGCACAGTTTCGGGACATTTTGGACGCCATTTTTTGGAAACGGGTAAAATCCTCTCTCCTACCTCAAACTTGGTTTTCTTTTTGGTTTTCCTCACTTAGTCTAAAAGTCGGTCAACATGCAATCCGAAACAAATTAAATGCGCAGGTAGCACATAAATGCATCAGGTTGGTCTTTTTTATTTCCTGGTACGCCTGTCTTAGACGGACCCAGCCCCTGTGTTGAGTCCCCTAAGTCAAATGCACATGATGCAAACAAGCGTTCCTACTAGGGATCCGGCATGAGGCTGAGTTATTCTAGGTTTAAAATCTAGGTGTATTGTTCTAGACCTGGCTTACCCGAGCGGACAACTCGAGCCAAGGGGGGGGGGCAGCGTATCGGTAACCAAAAGATCATTCGGCTTTGCAACTTATCCGAACCTCATTCTAAATTGGGATATGACACTAACAGAAAGAAGTCACGCCAGCGTGCACTCCTTAGAAGATAGAAGAGAGGGGTTTTGTAACAGTTTATATACAGTTCAAATAATATCAAAGCGGTAAAAGCAACATTTTGCACATTAGGCCCGAACATGTAAATAAAATCAGGTAATAAATAAAGTCAGCATATAACAATTATTCTAAACTCGAATTCTTGAACCCTGAACCATAGAATCTGGGTTTGCTCCTCAGCAGAGTCGCTAGAGCTGTCACACCTCCTTTTTTGACTACTGCAGGAGGGGTGTAAGGGAGTTTTTCCAATTTAAGTGACAATCGAAACAGGGTTATTTTATCTAAAATTCAGAGTCGCCACTTGGAATAATTTATGGTGTCCCAAGTCACCGGTTTAAAATCATGAATCGAGGAAAAATTGACTCTGTTTTACAGTTTGTGAACACAGAAATCTGGGTAGGGAATTCTGTTAATCCGAGAGAAGGTGTTAGGCATTCCCGAGTTCCGTGGTTCTAGCACGGTCGCTCAACTGTTATTATTGTCCTATTATCTTATTTTAATTTGTGTTTTAACCTATTGTGCACTTTTAACTTTATAGCCTCTTTTATTTAATTAATTTAAAGGAAAATTTAAACGTCATTTAAAATATGTTTCGAACCACGTCACATAAGTGCACCCGTAGTCCATAACACATTTTATCTAACGTTGAAATTTTCATTTGGGTCACATAAATGTGCACCCGAGTTTAGGAAGGTAAATTGTGAAACTAACGCGCCTAAAGCAATTACGCGTTTACAATTTTGTGAGGGCCATAGAAATTCGCTGAATGGCACGCCTTGATTTCTAAGGATAAAAGTATTAATAAAGGGAGGGCCATGAATTATTTGTTTGTTTGGTATGGCACACCTCAAATTAACTACAAGGATCTACTGATCAAATAAGACTTAAGGAGATTATTGCTACTCCTAGATTACAACTGGATTCAAATCGTACTAGATGAGGTCTAATTTGTTTTCATTTCAGAGCCTGGACTGGCCTGAGGCCCGATTGGGTAGCGATACATGAAGGGCCCCAGGAGTGTGCCAAAAGAGGCGGCAACATAGCATAGCAGGCCAAAGAAGCCCATTTTGATGTACTGTCTATTGTATGCCCATGTTAAACCCCAAATTAACAACATGAGATGTATGGCATCAACCAAAACGTCTAGGACTATCATGATCTAAACAACCTTCTACAGTGAAACAAAGCAATAAACTGAATTTGAAATTCTCAATTAAAAGTACCAGGACCTCATATTAACAGGATACTATGGGAATGCATAGCTAGAACAAACCAATTTATGTAGGTTCAATAATCAATCCCAAACTGGTTTTAAGAGAGAAATTTCGCAGGTGAAGAGAAACAACACTACCAATTATAGATTTAACCATTGCACATATTTAAAGGACAAGATAATTTAGACCACTAACATATTCTACAGTAATTAAGCCTATTAACGTGCTCAACAGTAGCTCCTCAAGATTACACATCCAGTAATATCTTGAGAAAGCAAATCCCAACAGATACCATCAATAGTAATTAACTATTAACGTCTGAACAAGCTAATACGAATCACATGACTAAACCTGAACTTCTATTACAGTGATACCATGGAACATATTCTCCAAATGACCAGTTCAGAACCTTGAACTTATATGATGAGTACGTCAGTTCGTTTGAATCCAAACCTCACACTCTTACCCTCTCAGAATCAAACCAACGAATAAACATGGATTCACTTTACAATATTCAGCAACATTAGAAAGGGCTAGACTAGACATGCATAATATAGGATTAAATACATAATAATAATGAAATGGATGAAATAGAAGAAATAAACTTGAAATACAACTTATATCCAAAGTATTTCAAATTCAAATTGCAGATTCACATTCACACGTTGTCTATGGTTCCGAAAGATACCTGGAAAGCAAAAAAATAGGAAAAATGAGGGATCAACAACAGCAGAGCAATATTAGCCCAAATTTAACCAATGAAACAGTGAAACCAACTCCAAAAGTCCAATGGAACAGTAAACAACCAGCAGAATTTTTCCTGAATCAGCTTTGAACCAAGAATAGTGTGCAGCAATAAAAAAAACAACCAAACTTCAAGACAAGCCTTAGGTCATAGATCACTCCAAAAATTGAAACTCAAGAAATTGCAGAAATAATTAATAAAACAATGAATTTCACTCAAAAATTTCTAGCCGCTTGTATTTTCTGGGGTTTCTTATCTCTTCAATACCCCTGCATTGAAAGGCAAGAATGAGATGCCTTTATAGGCAAGGCAATAGGGCAACTGTCAGATTTACTTTTTCAATTCTACCCTTTTCTAATTTTTGTTTTTGCTACTTAATCCCTCAAATTTTGGCTTGCTTGCCAAGCAAAGCTCTTTTTAAGCTTCTAGGAAGCTTCCTAGGCAGTTATTTGAGAGATTCCCTCACCTAATTACCCAAATTACCCCCCATTCCCCTTTTTTTTTTTACTTTAGTAAACTAGCTAACCTTCAGCTCATGGGTCAAGTTGACCCCAAAATTCAGCCCCAGACCGGACTAACTTCCCTTTCTTTGGGCTTTTGATTTTAATAGGAACCCAACCCAATTCAGTAGTCATAATAAACCCAAACCACAATTCAAATCAGCATGAATTATGAACCAAACAATTTTGAATTGAAATCAGAAATAAACAAAAAAAATAACTACCTAACATTAACATGAGAATTAAATAAATGCAACTAACATGCTCATGCAAATAAAAATTACTTCAACAAATGGACAATAACAAGGCATAGAAAATAAGAGCAGAAGAATGTGAAGAAGGAGTGATGAATAAAAGAATGGAGGAAAGGAGAAGAACGAGGGTACCTAATCAACAGACGCGAATGAACAAAGCTTGAATGGACTCGGACTTTTCGATTTTGAGCCGAAATTAGTCTCAATCACGCGTTCTTGTCAAGAACGGACGAGCAAGGCTAGTTTCGACTCCAAACTTCTCGTCAAAATTGGACCAATCGCCTCCTCTTTTCCCCTTTCAGACCCAGACTAGGCTCCATTTGGTGAGGATTTGCAGACTTATGGTGGGAGATTAAGGGTCATGGGTGAAGGAGGGTTGTAGAGCCGGATTTTGGTGGAGGTTTGGAGCTCCTTTGCTTTGAAAAAATGGCGGAACCTAAGGCTAATTAGGGTTGGGAGATATCAGAGAAATGAGAGAGATGGGAGATAGGGAAGATGACCTGCCTCTGAAATTTTCGGACATATTAAAGGAGATAGGGTGTTTAGTTCCTGGCCGTTGGATAGATGGAGATGAATGGCCAGGATTGACCACTGTCAAAACTGTGTTGTTTAGTTTGTGGTGAGGCTGGACCGGGTCAGGGGATGGGTATGGGCTGGGACAGGCAGGTTTGAGGGGTAAAATTTTGGGCCTCGAGGTTTAATTTTAAAGAACAGCCCAAAATCCTCATGTCTCTCCTTTTATTTCAAAACAAATTATCCAAAAAAAAATAATTCTTCTCCTTTTTTTTTCAAAATTTAAATTAAAAACAAGATTAATTCCCATAACTTAATTAACTAAAAAAACTATTAGCCCTAAAATGATAATTAATACAATTAATTAAAAACTGATTAACTACTCAAAATCGAAGCTAAAAATTAAAAATGCAAATTAAACTATTATTTTTTATTTTCTTCTTGTTTTTCTTTTTTATAAAAATAACTTAAATCACTTAATTAATCCTAAAATGTTAAATTAAATCCTAATTGGAAATTCACACTTTTTTTTTGTATTTTTAATTAATTAAATAAAACAAACATGCACAGACAATATGCAATCAATAACACCACAAAAGTTCACAAAATTGCGAACAATGAAAGAAATTATTTTGTTTTGAATTTATGGGAGTAATTCATATAGGGCAAAAATCACGTGCTCACACTTAAGAATTTCTATTTTAACAACTGGACATCCGAATCATGTCAAATCAACTACGTTTTATTGTGCAGATAAGTCATAAATATAGTAATGAACCTATACCAAGCTCCTGAACCAANTGAGGAGGTTCTACCACGTGGAAACGCTCTCGGAGAGGGATATGGAAAGAATGAAGTAATGAAAGAGGAAGTTATATCAGGAGTACATTTTGGACCAGAGAATCGGTGACAGCGAGATATTCCTCCGAGAGCTCTAAATATAGAGAGAAGAAAATCCTTAGGTTGACCAAGGATAAGAAATCTACTCTATCTACTGATGCGGTGCCCTCGTGGGCACGTTCCTCTCTGGGGCGGTCTGGTCTAATCGAAGTCAACTGACTCACATGGAATACGGGGTTCGTTTTCACCGAGCTGGTCGCTTGAGTCTAGAGTTGGCTATCTTTGTGGCATCGATTGTACAAGTTCGTGAAGAGGACTGGACGAGTGGAATGAGGGAAAGCGGCTCGATCGACAAAAAAGAAGAGTAGCCTCCCTAGAACCTGGCAAAGTCATTATCAATGAATTCCCGAGCAATTCTCAACCAACATATGCGATTCATTCACGTAAAGTCAAACTTCCGTCAAATTCTTTAAACATTTAAACTTCAAATTTTTTAACAAATTGCGATAACTCGAGCTAGGGACCTCCAAATTTGATTTCTGACATACGTCCAAGTCCCAAATCATGACGGATTTATCGAGACCGTCAAAATACGGATCCGGATTCGTTTGCTCAAAATGTTGACCGATGTCAACTCAAAAAGATTTTTAAGTCTCGAATTCACATTTTAATCTATTTTTCACATAAGAGCCTTTCGGAAAAAGACTCGGACCGAGCACGTAAATCGAGGAAGGTTTCATTGAAGATTTATGGCTAAGGGTGGCAAACGGGCCGGGTTGACCCGTAACCGGACCGGCCCGGCCCGGTTCATAGGGGGCCGGGTGGGCT